>APFE030747162.1:107205-149279 GCA_000404065.3 Pinus taeda
AGAACTATCTGCTGATGACTTACTAGTGCTGGCCTCTGTGAGAAAAACATCTTCACCAACTTTCTTCTTCTTCCCAAAAGTTTTATCATGTTGACTTAACATTTCACAAAGTTCATCAAACTTTAGTTTTTCTAATTTCCCATTTACTTGTAAAGTCTCTAAAAAATGCGTATATGAAGAAGGAAGCCCAGCAATTACAATTGTGACCATAAAGCTATCATCAATTGCGGGAAAACCAACATTAATAATTTCCTTCCTAATATTCTTAAGTCTGGAGAGATATTCAAGAATATCACTATCTTCAGTTAATTTTTGTTGCAACAATTTTAACTGTAGATCAACCTTCTTTGATTCAAGCTGAGTACCAAAGAGGTCTTTAAAAGTTTTCAAGGCAGTCCATGCATCTAAAGCAATTTCTATATGGACATACATTTCATCATTCACAGACGATTTAATAAGAGCTAAGGCTTTAGCATTCTTGATTTCCCATTTTGCTAGTGCAGCTGCATCTGTGGATTTATTTGGCTTAACATCTCCATCACATATTCCCTGCCATAATTCATTGTAAATGAGTGTGCTTTCGATCAGATGATGCCATGTTTTATAAGATTTGGTGCCTTCTAGTTTGTTGGAATCAGAAAACAAATTAATCAACTTAGACATCATAGCGTTGAAGCATCGCACCAAGAATCAGAACAAAAAGGACAAGATAGTCAACATAACACATCATGCAAAAAACACGATCTATCGGGGCTTGGCCTTGACCCTCGAATAGTCGTCAAAACAAGAGAAAATTGACTAAGCTTTGCACTTGTCTCTAGTCAATATCTCAAATTTTTACAAGGCAACTTTCAAAATTTCACTTTTTACAATGGTGCTTTTGCACAATATGGTAAAAAAGAAATTACCCCCCTCAAAGTAAAATTACTTTGGGTTACAATTATCTCCTTCAAAAAATAAAAAATAAAAACTCCTTATTGCTCCAAAAAATTAAATCACCTTAACAAATGTTACAAGACCCTTATTACGCTAATAATAAAACATTACATAAAATTATGTATATTTGAGCCAAAAATTCATTATAGATGTATTTCCAAAATCCCCTTTCATGTATAAATTTCGATCCAATGCCTGTGGGTTATGGGCCCACGCAAATCTGGTACCATTTTCCAGCAAACAATTCCTCCATTAATCGATACTTCACAGAATATTAAATCTTGGTAGTCTTGCTCCATTCATGGTTCTGCACTGACTTCCAATTGGTCTCTGCTTGACCAGATTTAACATCTGGCTTTTTAAACATTTGTTATGTCATCGATCCATCTGTTTATTGATGACTGTATCATCCAGCCTTTCCAATGTATACACAATCTTATCAAACATTCAGTGATATGCAGAATTAACAAACCAAAGGTTCACAAATCTGAGCATTTCCTATGCATTATGCAACAATTGAGACCTCATTTCAACAGTTAGATATTAGCGCAGAAAATATATCAATGACCAGTTACTGCGTCTTTTACCAAACTCATTTCTTACTGAAACCTTCCACAGATCAAAACACATATCATTCATTAACCAGACTGGGGATCAAAGGCGTTAACCACATCTGACACTTCTGGCACCACGCAAGATCAATTTAAGAACTAAGAACTCATAACCACAATTGATCGCCCACAAAAGAGGCCCTTCCAAATGCAGGCTCAATACGGATTTTAATGAATAGTTGTGCAATTATGTTGACTCCTCAATAATTCCAATTCGTAGCTCCAACGCCAAAATCCATTTTAAACACAACAAATATCAATATTGGCTTTGATTTAATGCTTCAACTCCACATTATCAATTCGCATGGAGACTTTATCAGGGCCAATGCATATAGTAGCAAGTAATCCAGCTCGACGCTTAGAAAAATGATGAAATATAATTCATTATATATATATATATATTATATTATATATTATATATATATATAATATATATTATATATATATATATATATATATATATATATTATATATATATTATAATATATATATATTACTTGCCCACATGTAGTTCTAGGCTAATATGCAGCTTCAGGCTTCTATGCAGCCTTTTTTTTTAAAACGATTTTAGAATTGGCAGATCTAAAATCAATAAAAAAAAATTGTTGCAAATTTCATACCAATATTTTGTTGATCACTTCAACGGAGTTGAGTTTTTCCACGATCTGATAGAGCTGGAATCTCCTCCTCAAATCAACTACTGGAATCTCTTCCTCAAATCAACTGCAACATTATTGGAGCTCTGATACCACAATAATGGCAGAAGTGTCCTCAGACACATAATTTTATTAATAAAAAAAATAATTACATAATTGATTTTGCAAGAGTTTACACCCAAACAACCAAACACTCTTGCAATGAGCTATTTATAAGCTCCATGTCCTAACTACCTCTAATTATGGATCACTAATTAAATAGCAAGTGTCCATTTACATTAAATGTTATTCAAACCAACTAGCTAACTAATCTCCTAAAATAGAGCCTAAGATACGAAACATTTCGAGAGTCATATCTTGTTACAACAATATACTAATTTCTAATTGTCTCCATTAAATAATTAATCATTCTAGAATAATAATTATTAATTTAATTTCTTAAATTAATAATTATTCTATTTCAATTTTATAACCTATGATAATAAATTATTTTTGGATCATCTAGCAACTGCCTGAAAATCCAACCAATATTTCTTGAAATTAGAATTATAATTTTAAGCTATCTAGGCTAGGCAATCCAAGTAACCATGAAATTTTTAAAGATTTGAAACCATTTAAGCATTAAAAAATGCAATATATTGAATTACTTAGATCCACCTTAACCAGATCTAGTAAGGACCCAAACAGATCAAATCTCTTATGGTGCAAGTCTTTCTTCAATTTTAACATCCTTACAAAATTTGAGTCTTAATCAATCCCTCTAGTTTTTTTGGTTTTTTTGTTACTCATAGTCATGGTGAAGTAACCATGAAATTTTTAAGGATTTTAAACCATTTAAGCATTAAAAAATGCAATATATTAAATTGTGTAGATCCACCTTAACCAGATCTATCAAGGAGCCAAACGGATCAAACCTCTTATGGTGCAAGTCTTTCTTCAATTTTTACATCCTTACAAAATTTGCGTCTTAATCAATCCCTCTAGGTATTTTTTGTTACTCATAGTCATGGTGTACGTAGTAATGCTCTCAAAGCCCCTCACACAGACCATTCTGGTTGCGCTACTGGGAGCAGTTCAGACGGTTTTGACAATCCACCAATGTGTTATGGCTCCACACCTCAGCCCGTTCAAGTCAGTTTGTTCCAAATGTTCCACTGAGAGTGGCTCATTACATTGCACACATTGTCTTTTGATCCAATCAATAATTTATCCAGTGCATGTTTCCTTTCATAGATGGCCTTATGTTCCTAATTTCCTTTGCCTTGCGGCGTGGATATGGGTCCCTCAGCGGGATGTGCACTCCATTCAATATGATATCCCTAGGCTTCTTAGGGACGAAGATGGCTTTCAAACAGAATATGTGGCCCAACCATGCGGGATGCAAATATATGGCTATTATGTCGAAAATGAGGTTTCTTTTAAAAAATTTGTGTATAAGTTGAATGCATCGCTATTCTATTGTCACTCTGAATCTCTTTCTGCACGTTTCAAACAAAGAGCCCTAAAACACAGTCATACTAAATCCAAACATTGATTTTTTCACCGCCATACAGAGGAATACAAGAACTACTTCAACTTCTTCAAAATATAATAATTCTGACAAACCATTAAATTCAAGAACCATAATAATTTTAACTTTCAAACCGTTAAATTATCTCAAAATAAATAAATTTACTTATGATGCGCATAGAAATTCAAGAACCATAATAATTTTAACCTTCAAACCATTAAATTTTCTCAAAATAAATAAATTTACTTATGGTGCTTAACTTATAACTGGTTCAAACAACCATATGTGCAGTTTCTCCTGGCTTTCAGTTTCTCTAGCTCTATGAGCAGTTTTCTGTTGTCGTCTGCTAGTGCCTTATTATCTCTCCTTAGAACCTCGCAGTCCACTTCGGTTTGCTTCAGCTTCGACCTAAAAAGAAATTCATAATATTTTGATTAACTTATAACAAAAAAATGTCAATAAAATAGTCTTCAGAAAAAAAATCTGTGAATACAATAGGATCTCCATCGGATGAAAACTTTTCCGAATTATAATTTGCTGGAATTTTAATTTCCAAGTCATGTTGGGGATTTTTCTGTTAAAATCCCAAAAACAAGCAAACAAACAATAGCTATACATAGAGACAATGTTCTGTTTTGCCACAGGGTCTTTTTAACACAGCGGAAACAAAAAAAAATTCTGAGTAGCAGGCAGAGTTTTTATACACCAAGGATTTCTATTCATAAAAGGGTTGTTGTTACAGATTATAATCTTCCTCTCTCACAGAGGGATTCACCAATAATAATTCACTACAGTGTGAAGATTACATATATATTTTTCTCACGCTGCTGCGTGCATCCTTCTGCATACACAGAACTCTCTATACGCACTGTTGTGCCTTCCTTTTCAATTGCAACTTCAACCAAAAAAAATTACATATATATATGACTACAAAAGAAATTACTTACATCTGTGTTTCCATGCTTCTGTAAAAGAAAAACAATAAAAATTAAATGCTTTTACTGCCTTTTACTTGTGCCCATACTCCCCGCTGAAATAAAAATAATAAAATTAAAAACTTCACCAAAACTTACCCACCCTCAGTAAATTTGCATTTACTATTTTACTGACAAAACTTGCGGTAATGTGACTTTTACTTCACACTGAATTTATTTTGCAGGGTTGTACTTCATCGATTATTCAATTTTGGCTTTGGAAATCCATCGGGTCCGGGCTTCATCGCATAGCACACATATATGCAAAAGTGTGCACCCATGGTTTCCCCGATTGCGAAAATACTGTGGACCTGATAATCTATCAAGAGAAATTAATACCATCGTCAGGTACGGCCCATCGGCGATTGCTCATTTGTAAAAAGTTATGCTCCACTAAAAATGTCGACAGCGATACGCCGATGCGATATCGGCGATCGCTTATCGCAAACATAAGGAACTCTATATAAGTTTTCAACTGCCATTTCGCTGATGCGATATCGGCGGATCGCTCATCGCTGAGGTCGCTCATTGCTGAAGTCGCTCATCGCTAAAGTCGCTCATGCTGCTGCACTGTTCACCCGATGCACTGTTGAAATTACTCTCTCAACACTCCCCTTTAATTTCAACTGCTGGGCATTCAATCATACCCAAACATTTTCTCAAAAATTCAAAGATTTTCTGATCCAATAGCTTTGTCAAAATGTCTGCTACCTGTTCTTGAGTTCTGCAATGTTGTAAACTGATTTCTCCATTGCTTACCAATTCTCTGATATAATGAAACCTTGTGTCGATGTGTTTCGTTCTCTTATGAAACACTGAATTCTTTGATGATGCAATAGCTGAGCTATTGTCGCAAAAAATCACTGTTGCTTTTGCCTGCTCTTGGGCTAAGCTCCTCAACATTCTTCTCATCCACACTGCTTGACATGCTGCTGTTGTAGCTGCCACATATTTAGCCTCTGTTGTAGACAACGCTACAATGGACTACTTCTTAGAAGCCCATGAAATGGCTCCTGAACCCATGTGAAAAACATAACCGGAAGTGCTTTTCCAGTCATCTATACTTCTAGCCCAATCACTATCGGTGTATCCAACTAAATCTGAATGTTCTGAGACATTATATAAGATGCCAAAACTTTTAGTACCTTTAACATACCTCAGAATTCTTTTCGCTGCTTGCCAATGTGCTTCCTTTGGCCTCTCCATGAATCTGGAAATTAAACTAACAACAAACATTATGTCTGGCCTAGTTGCTGTTAAATACATGAGGCTGCCAACTATGCTGTTATATAAGCTAGGATCAAAGTCCTTGCTGCTGTCCTCTTTGCTGCGTTTTAAACCCATTACCATGGGAGTGATCGCTGCCTTGCACTCTTGCATATTAAATCTTCCCAATACTTCATTTACATATCTCGCTTGAGAGATAAAAATTCCATTTTCATTTTGGTCTACTTCTATTCCTAAGAAGTATCTCAGCAAACCCATGTCAGTCATTTCAAATTCTTCTTTCATGACTGATTTGAAATTTTTAATGAGGTAGTCATCATTACCTGTAAAAATCACATCATCAACATATAACACAACAATTAAAATCTTACCATCCTTTTCTTTGATGTAGACGGTGGGTTCTCCCTCACATTTATCAAATTCATTTTCCAGTAGATAGAAATATATCCTACTGCACCACGCTCTTGGCGCTTGTTTCAGCCCATAAAGAGCTTTCTTCAATTTGCACACTTTGTGTTCTTGGCCTTTCTTCTCATAGCCTAGAGGATGTTCAATATAGACCTCCTCCTTTAACACTCCATTTAGGAATGTTGACTTCACGTCCATTTGGTAAACTTTCCACTTGTTTTGTGCTGCTATGGACAGCACTACTCTCACAGTTTCCATTCTTGCAACCGGTGCGAAAGTTTCCTCATAATCTCTCCCATACTGCTGCTTGTACCCCTTGACAACCAGCCTTGCCTTGTGTCTTTCAATTTTGCCTTCAGCATTGCACTTGGTCTTATAGACCCATTTGACTCCAATGACTTCTTTACCTTTTGGTAACTCAACCAAATCCCATGTTTTGTTTCTCTCTATGGCATTCATTTCTTCATCCATAGCTTCTATCCATTTCTTATCTTTAATTGCTTCTTCGAAATGAATAGGGTCATCAACATGACAATACAAGGCAAATAAGGAATTCATTCCTTCATCATAAATGTCACTTAAGTTTCTAAATTTCTTACCTCTTTCACTCGGTGTGCAAGTGCTTGAAGATGCATTTGAATTTCCACTTTGTGGTGTGCTTGGAGAAGCACTTTCATTTCTCCTCAAAGGTGTTCCTTGTTGTCCTTGTGTTGGCACCGCTATTTGGGGATGTATTTCAGCCATCTCATCATCATCTTCATTATGAGACAAACAGTTTTTAACATTCACTGTTTTCTCTATGCTTCCATCCCAAGCTTCCTCCTCAATGAACTGAACATCTCTGCTCACAAAAAACTTCTTGGTAGATGGGATATACAACTTGTATGCTTTGGATTCCTCACTGTATCCAATAAAAAGACATTTCTCCCCTTTGCTGTCCAACTTCATTGTTAGCTGATCTGGAATGTGTGCATAAGCCACACATCCAAAAACTTTCATGTGGGTGACTCTTTGCTTTCTCCCACTTCATGCTTCTTCCGGCACTCTTTTCATCACTGCTTTTGTAGGACACCTGTTCAAAATATACGCTGCACAATTTACAGCTTCAGCCCAATAATCATTTGGCAAATGCTTTGCCTTCAACATGCTCCTCGCCATATCCATGATGGTCTTATTCTTCCTCTTAGCAACTCCATTTTGCTGTGGGGTGTACCTTGCTGTGAATTGCTTGTGAATTCCATTTTCTCTACAAAATCGTAGGAATTCTTTGGAGATATACTCACCTCCTCTATCTGTTCTCAAAACTTTGATATGCAGGCCACTTTGGTTTTCAACAAGTGCTTTGAAATTTCGGAATTTTTCAAACACTTCACTTTTATTCTTCAAGAAATAAACCCAAGTTTTTCTTGTAAAATCATCAATGAAAGTTAGAAAATATTGGCTGCCTGCTAGTGATGGGGTTTGCATCGGTCCACATACATCTGAGTGGACAATCTCTAAGGGTGCTTTTGCCCTTATGCATTTCCCTGATGGAAAACTTTCTCTGTGTTGTTTTCCCAATATGCAACCTTCACAAAGGCTGTCCGGTTTCTCTATCAGTGGTAATCCTTTCACCATTCCTTTTCTGCTCAACAAATTAAGACCTCCAAAGTTGAGATGTCCAAATCTCAAGTGCCACAACCAATTTTCATCCTTTGGCACGCTTTGGAAAGCCTCTTGGGTAACTGCGGCGATTACTTCTTTGTTTTTCAAATCTACCCTTATTCTAAGAGGGAACATCCTGTTCCTTGTCATCTTCGCTTCAGCAATACATCTTTTGCTGGGTGATATATCCATGATGGTGCATACATCATTCTTAAATAAAACATTGTACCCCTTATGGACAAGCTGTCCAATACTCAAGAGGTTACACCTCATTCCAGGGACATAGTAGACATCTGCTATGGTTTTCTTTTCACCCTTCTTTGTAAATATTTTTACATCTCATTTTCCCATAACATAAATTTTGCTATCAGTCCCAAGTGTAACTTCTGATTTCACATTTTGATCTAAGGCGGAAAACAGGGCTATGTTTCCTGTCATATGGTTGCTGCAACCTGAGTCTAAAAACCATATGTCTTCACTGTTTGTTTCAGCCATGTTACAAGCTAACAACACATTAGTTTGGCTGATGTTCTTTCTAGTAACATTTGCATTTTGTCTATTACTTATATCATGCTGCTTCTTCCTACATTCACTGGCATAATGCCCATATTTCTTACAATAATAGCATTGGACATTGGATTTTTCATACCTTTGTCCTTGAGCATGATGTTGTTCTCTTTGTTGGCTACTGCCTTGGCCTTGATTCTGATTTGAGTTGCTGCCTCTTCCTTGAGCATTTGCTGGACTCTTCCTTCCACCTCTGTTCTGGCTTCTGCCTCTTCCTCTCTTGTTTCCTCTGCCTTGACCTCTTCCTCTTCCAAAGGACCTCTGGGTCTTAAAGGCTTGCTCTAGATATGAGTTTTCACTCCTACTCAATCTCTGCTCATGTGTTATCAGTGATGCATGTAGCTCATCAACTGAAAAGTTTGAGAGATCTTTTGTCTCTTCAATGGTGGTGACAATAGCACCAAACTTTGAGGGTAAGACCCTCAATATTTTTTCTACGATCCTCCTTTCTTCAATGGTTTCTCCATGAGTCCTCATCTGTATGATCAGACCAATTACATGTGTGAAGAATGAGTCAATGCTGTCTGACTCCTTCATGTTCAGATTCTCAAAATCTCTCCTCAACAACTATAGTTTTGTTGTCTTCACTTTCTCCATGCCTTGATAGGTTGTCTTGAGAGTTTGCCATGCTTCTTTGGATGTCTTAGCTGCTGCTATCCTTGGAAACACACTCTGGTCCACTGCTTGATACAAAAATACAAGGGTTTTTGAGTCCTTCTTCCTATTGCTCTTCAGCAGATCCTTCTCTCCTAGATTTAATCTATTAAACTCGTTTTCATCTGCTGGTTCTTCATAACCATCTTGAACTAATTCCCATAGATCTTGACAGGCAAACAGGGCTTTCATAGTTATTGCCCAATAATCATAGTTCTTCCCATTAAACTGTGGGAGTTGGGTGTTAAATATACCCATACCAGTGCTTGTGCTGGCCATTCCTTGCACTCTTTAACTATGTTTCTAAATCCTTGACTGTGTATTTAAAACACTGACTGCTGCAACCAAAAGAATCCTCCCTTCAGCTTCTTTATTACCTTCAAAAAGCCTTGCACTCTTTAACTATGTTTCTAAATCCTTGACTGTGTATTTAAAACACTGACTGCTGCAACCAAAAGACTCCTCCCTTCAGCTTCTTTATCACCTTCAAAAAGCCTAACCCTGCTCTGATACCACTGTTGGGGATTTTTTCTGATAAAATCCCAAAAAACAAACAAACAAACTGAATACAGAACAATGCTCTGTTTTTCTCCTCAGGATCTTTTGCACAGGGAAGCTAAATAAAATTTCTAAGGACAGAGGTTTTTCACACCAATAAAACCTTTATATTCATTAATAAAAACTCTGATACATATTTCTTCCTCTTTCTGTGAGGGATTCACCAAAAACTAAATTACTCTGTCTCTGTTACAAATGATTTTTACACTGTTGTGTAAAATCTACATTCACATTTACTGCTGTAAAAATAGCTTTTACATTTACTGCTGTAAAATTTTTTTTTACATAAATTTACTGTTGTAAAATAAAAAAATTTCACATTCACCACTGTGTGAAATTTTTCATTACCATTCGAAATGCTCGAGATTTCACGTTTCATATTCTAAATAAAAAAAATTACATTGCCTTCTCATTTTGAAACCATTACATGCACCTGTAAGAAGGAATCCATTTCATTCACTGTCTGGAGTCTTTTTCATTTTTACACTGCTGTGTTTTTTTTCTTTAGCTACTGCGAACCTTCTTCTCCCGTGTGCAATGCTAATACAAAAGTCAACACACATACCCCGAAACTACATGGCGTACATATTATGGGTTAACCAAAAAAATTGCGCCATATGAAAAGCTTTAAATGTATTACCTAAAACTATGACATTTCATTAAATGCATTAAATAAAACATGGGGTAAAAGTAAAATTAACTTTCTGGCAGGTTGAATGAAATCCTTGTCCGTTGACCTGATCAGACGTAATTCCCACACCAACCTTTTTCAAAACAAACGAACTTTAGCTTCCGAACAAAGGGTGGTTTTCTGTCCGTACACTGGACGCGTGGCACCTGGTCGGGGTGTTCGGAGGCCCTCTCACAAAAACAGATTATTGCAAAAAGCGGTGCGAAATGTGCTGACCGTTTTGTGAAGTAGTTTTCGAAATAAATGCAGGCAGTTGGAAATTAATACTTCAACATGATTTGCAACAAACTAAAAGTTTTTCAAGTATACAATTTTCACACCTGCAAAACACCAATCCAGACCCAAACCCTAATCCCAACACCGTAGCTCTTCCTGCGAGCCACCCCTTCCCTTACCCTTCTACCGTTGCAGCCCCGTCTCAACCCTCGTTCGCACCAGCATCGTCGCACTACTCTCTGATTGCTAGCCCTCTGCTCCACGAGGCCCACTTAATGTTCCTCCTCACCGGCCATTCTTCTAGCAAAAACTACCCTAATTTGCCCCCCTCCAAATATGGAACTCCCGCCGCTAATGTTGAGCTCCCCGCCCGAGTCTTACAATCAGGTTCCCATGGCGCCCACCGGGGCACTTGCGTCCACCATGCCCACCGCTCTTCGCATGAGGTTTCCCAAGAGTAAATTCGTCAGGGGAGGCATTTGCACAACGAAAAAGTGGTTTACACATCGATTGGCAATGCCTAGCGAGATGCAACCGCAACTTGAGGTTTCTAGGATCATGAATCACAACACAGCTAGTTCTTCTTGTCACTCAACAAATTACGGTGAACAAGGACTACATTTGTTATGGATTGAATGCTGGGACCATCATAATTCTGAATATCAATATTATGCTCAGAGCATTGCTCCGGCCACGCACAAGTAATATTGCTTATTGTTAATCCTTTAATTCAGTTTTTTTTTTTAAAGAGTGACGCATATGTAATGCTTTCAAACACTACCAACAAATAAATTGGGTTTCACTCCTCTAAATCTACTTCCTTATGAGGAACGTACTTTGTCACAATTCTAGGTCTTTCTCCAAACCTGCTCTTACAAAAGTAACCAACTATTATTTATTTACTTAGGGTAATAGAGTAATCATTTGAACCCGCTGGTCTTTCCTCTTCTTCTCTCACTGTATGTTGTTCCTCCAACCTTTCCAAGAAATCACTTTCTTATAAAAAAACATTTTCCTAGTTTCTATACCCAATATTTTTATTATAGTTTCTTTAAAATATTTAATTGGCTTAAAAATTTATCTAATCGCCTATTAATATGCCCGGGTCTCTTTAAATTCTTTCATTGGCTTCCAACTTCCTCTAATCACATCTGAATCGCTACTGAGCATATTGTCACTATAATACCACTTGACATAGCCCTTCAGGATACTCTTAATTCTCTTCTCTATCCTCCTTTTGTTCTCTTAAAGGACTCGTGCTTGACTTCATTCTTAGATTCTCATGCTGATAGCATTCCACCTCACAAATTAACTCGTTTGATAATTTAAATCCTATTCTGATTTTCCATCTGAAAATCCAAGTTTTATATCTCATTGGCCCCTCGTTGCTTAACTTAAGTTTCCCATATGACTATGTGATTAAGATGTGATTAGAGGAAGTTGGAAGCCAATGAAATAATTTAAAGAGACCGAGACCGGGGCATATTAATAGGCGATTAGAGGAATTTGGAAGGAAATGAAATAATTTAAACAAACCATAATAAAACTATTGGGTATAGGAAACTAGGAAAATATTTATTTTATAGGAAAGTTATTTCTTGGAAAGGTTGGAGAAACAACACAGAAGTTAGTGGTAGAAAAGATTGAGGAAGATCTTATGCACGGACCAGAACCTAAATACAACGAGAGAAGAAGATGAAAGACCAGGGCGTTCGAATGACTACTCTATTATCCTCAGTAAATAAATAATAGTTGGTTACTTTTGTAAGAGCAAGATTGGAGAAAGAACTATAATTGTGACAAAGTGCATTCCTCACAAGGAAGTAGATTTAGAGGAGTGCAACCAAATTATTTTGGGGCACTTTATGAATTTGGAAGGCAATCGACGTTCGAATGTTATTACCTTGTCCAAAATCATATATTTGTCAGATGATGAAAGGGTCAAATTAGGTAATTAACAGACTTTGCGATGGAAACATGTGAAACGCTATCAATTAATGAACTTACATGTAATCTCCAAATTCGGTGTGGATCTATTATTTAAACCTTTTCCCAAGAAAACAGTGAAGGCTTATGCGTAAGGGATTTTTGAGGGAGTTGTCTATAATGCTACTTTTTGAAAGTTTTTCTGGTGGCTTTTTCCGGTCAAAATCGGCAGCAATTTATTGGAATCGCAAGTTTGATAGCTAATTTCTGCACAATCAAAGCGTCCCAAGGGTTTTTCAGGGTGCTGAATTCAAATATATGCAGTTAAAAAGCCATTTTAAGTCCTCAATTTCTTCTGCCGGATTCCCTCACCGAAATCTCCAAAAAACCGCATTATATACAACTCCATTTTTGAGTAAGATTTTGATTCCAGGTCATACACAATTTCAATAATAGCAAAAAAAATATAAAGATATATGAAAATGGTAAACGTAAGACACTGTGGCTCCTAAAGGAGTCACAACTTCTGATAATTCATGAACATTACCGAGATTTTGTTCTTACAGATATGCACATCTGAGATACTTTCCTCTCACTTCTTTATACACGCACGCAGACTCTTCTCCCCTCGTGTGCATTTTGGGCATGTCACCGAGCATTTAGGTGATTACATGGGAAGGCAAGCCTCACACTGACACACAACACATGTAAAATACAAATTAAACTCCTTATATTAACCAAAGCGTAACACATATACAACGGATTACATGACCTCTTTCGTTGTAGTCTCTCATGCTCCTTCTCGAGCTCCGTGAGTTCTGCTGCTCTTGCCAAACTATATTAAACATTACACAGATATTTACATGTGTTAGTAAGATAATATATTCTAACGAAATGAAGATTCTTCTTTGCCACTATGCCACTATTCCTATATTATCAGGTAGTCACTTGTTATTGTTACAAACTACTATAATCCCACTGGCTATAATACACTATCCTAATCGCTTATAGACTCGGAAGGGCTCAGCTACCGGGATGCTCTATTCCTATGGGAAAAATCGGATCACTCAATACACTAGGCTCTGCTAAGTGCGTTCGGCTGCCCTAATCTAAGCGCTAATCCAATTCTCTGGCCTAATCTTGTGGGCTACCTAGAGGATCCAATCCTTTTGGAAGTTGCAAATATTAATCTCAATCATTGCGTTAAACACCCTTACATAGCCATACTTGTCTCAATTATTTTTGCAGGTTGTGTCTATGTTTGAAGATGGAAGGGAACCATTCTGAAATGCAACAAATAATTTAAAGCATTTAATATATTTTGGTAAATAGATATGCTCAAGCATTTATTAGGTGACTATAACCCACACTCCACAAACACCTGTGGGATTCTGATCACACTCAACAACAATATATTAATTATTTGCTCTAATCACAGTCAACAACAACAACATATTAATTATTTGCTATGTTATGCATTCATGTAAAAAAATTGTATGTTGAGGTAAAAGTCATTTTTGTAAGTAAGAAAGTAAAAGAGAGCTAAGGTTTATGAGAAGAAAATGGTGGAGAAAATTTTGGTGGGTGCATGAAAACAATAGTTACTGCGTTATTCTCGGTGAAGTGAAAATTTTTGTAAACCTTGTTTTTACTTGGTGAATGAGCCACATTCATATCAATGCATTTTTCATGAATTAGAAGTTAATCCTATTTTTTCTTGTTGCTCCAAGCTTACTCTATTAAGCTGCACAAAATGAGCTTCGTGAATGTCTTTCCTCTGCCTCTCCCGGTAACCTTTCTTTCCAACATGGTATGAGAGTATGTTAAACTCCGTTAGTGTAAAAACAAGTGTTTTTACTAGTAGTTAAAATTGTTTTGAGGGCAGATTGTTTTTAGTATATTTATGAGCAGGTAGAAAGTTTTTTTCTTAGGCTCAGAGATGAAACATCAATCACAAGCGTTACTAATCCTCAAATAAGTCACTTTAATGGAAAAAATTATGATTATTGGGCTATAACAATGAAGGCCCTATTTTTGTCTCAAGATATTTGGGATTTGGTGGAGAATGGTTTTCAAGAACCATTAGATGCAACACCATACAATGCCTTATCTCAACCAGAAAGAGATTTGTTAAGAGACAACAAGAACAAGGATTCAAAATCCCTATTCTATATTATCCAAGCAGTTCATGAAAGTATTTTCCCAAGGGTTGTAGCAGCAACGAAGTCCAAGCATGCATGGGACAACCTCCAAGCAACCTACCAAGGCATGGCAAAGGTCAAGACAACAAAGCTACAAATGTTGAGAAGATATTTTGGAACACTTTGTATGAGAGAGTATGAGAATGTAGACTCGTTTTGTACACATGTAAGTGGGTTTGTTTCTCAAATCAAATCTAATGGTGAGACACTTGAGGAAAGAAGAATAGTTGAGAAATTTTTGAGAAGTTTTCCAACAAGGTTTGATGCCATTTTTGTGGCCATAGAAGACACAAAGGATCTCTCACAGTTCTAAGTTGATGAGCTTAATTCATCACTGGTTTCTCATTAACATAGACTCAATAGAACAACAAGCTCCTCATTGGAGCGTGCTTTCAAGACACAAGTATCATTTGGTCAAAGTCGAGGCAAAGCAAGATCATATTGTAGAGGACGAGGAAGAAGCCAACATAGCGGTCGAAGAAGTAGCCCTTCAAGCTCAAATGGAAGAGGCAACAACCAAAATCCAAGTCAAGGCCCAAGCCAAAATCAACCACAAGATCAAAGGTATGATAAATCTCAAGTCCAATGTCATTACTGTAGTAATTATGGTCATTATGTAAATGGATGTAGAAAGAAGCAATATGACATTGTTAGGCCCCTACACTAGTAGTATAGGGGCCTGACATGATGTTAGGCCCCTATATTGCTAGTGTAACACCTTATTGTTATTAGTACAACCCCCTTATTATATTGTTGTACTTGTGTAGTCCCCATATTGTTATTATTGTGCCCCATTGAAGCCCACTAGCGTTATTATTATGCCCTTACATTATTATTGTTATGTTGGCTCTAATTATATTATGACCCCTTAGACTCCTATATATAGAAAGGAGGCCTTGTCATTTGTATGATCCAAGAATTGTTCATTTGTGTAATGTAAAGGAGGTTACCCCTTCGAAGAGGCTTATTTCTAAGGCATTGATCTCTCTTTTCTATCTTTTTGTGAGCTGGTTTCATAACATTTGGTATCAGGGCTTTGGATTCTAAGGTTTCGCTGCCCCAAACAAGTCATCGTGGTATTTTCGCTATAAATTTTTGTTTGCGACATTTCAGAAGCTAAACAAAAAACCCATTTTATAAGAAATCCCGCTGAACCTCGGGTCCAAATTTCAAACCTTGTCTCACTATATTTTAGGATATATGATCTGAGGAAGTTAGGGTTTTTGCAAACTCCAACATTTCATCTAAAACAGGTCATCCTGGAACTGTCGCTATAACTTTTCGCTAAAAGCTGCAGAACCTAAAAACAAGACCCATTTGAGATGACATCTATCTAAACCTTGGCTCTAAATTTCAGGTCTTGTCTGGCTATAGTTTTTGATATATGATCTGACGAATTTAGGGTTTTTACAAACTCCTGAATTACATCTTAAACAAGTGACCGTGGGAAAATCGTCATAACTTTTTCTCTGAGCATCAGATTGAAATTTCATATGAAGTTACAAAAATAGGACACACTATAGTTTCATGTGTATACTTTTTAGAACCAAAGGTCAAAGCAGTCACACGTGGCACTTCATACAAGTTCACTCTTCTAAAAAGGTATATAATGAGGCCATCATGGAAGCTTATGCATAACTCTTTCTTGGAGAATCCAATTTTGATGAGACTGGTGGCATTAGAAAGAGGACACAGAGGGCTATTGCAATTCACAATTTCAGAATTGAAAGAGCCGAAATTATAGAGTTATAGTCATTTCAAGATCGAGCTCCTAAAATCAAGAAAAGATTATATGAGGAAGTTTGATGGCAAGGATCTGGTAAATTGGATACTACAGATGGAGCAATATTTTGATCTACATGAGGTGAAAATATTACAAAAGGTATGTATTGCATCTTCATATTTAGAACCAGATCATTTTTTATGGTATAAAGGGCTTTGTTCTCATAAACCACTTGTTATGTGGTCAATTTTCATGGAGGAAATGATAGCACATTATGAGGATACAAAGAGAAACACCTTCTTTAGCTAATTGATAAATATCAAACAAAAGCGTTCAATGGTAGAGCACATTGAGGATTTTCAAAAATTGAATATAAGGGAAAATGATATTCTAGAGAAGCAGAGGATTGATGTCTTCATAGGGACTTTAAAGGATAACATTCAACATGAGGTTTGTCTTTGGGAACCTGATTCATTGGAGAAGGCATTCAGGCTGGCAAGAAAATTGGAAAGCAAAATTATGGCAACAAGGAAGTATACCCCTCACAACTATAAAGATTGAAGTGTTGTTTCTCCTAGCCTTCCACAACCTACAAGGTTGACACCACAACAATTGGAATAAAAAAGAGCAAAAGGACTTTTGTACAATTGTGATAACAAATACATTAAAGGTCATAAGTGTGCTGAGAAGAAATTATTTTACATTGATTGTGAAGAGGAGTAAGAAAAGGATCAAGAAACATCAAAAGAAGAGGATATACACCAAGAACCAACCCCAGAGAAAGAAGAAATGAATCTGACCATATCTGATAAAGCATTAGAAAGAATTAGCACTCCTCAAACTCTCAACATAGAAGGACATATCAAGAAGAAAAAGGTTCAAGAAGTGAAATATCACATCGATAAAGAAGAAATGAATCCGTTCGTATCTTGTAATGGATTGGCTGGAAGTACCACTCCTTAAACTATCAAGATAGAAGGACATATCAAGAAGAAAAATGTTCAAGAAGTGAAAGATCACATTAAGCATCAAGAAATGAATCTGACCATATCCTGTAAAGCATTGGAAGAAATTACCACTCCTCAAACTCCCAAGATAGAATGACATATCAAGAAGAAAAATATTCAAGCAGTGAAAGATCACATCGAGCATCAACAACAAGTTCTCTAACTTTTAATGGATAATGCCACTTTGGTGTAGAATCGAATGAAACAATAGGCATATCAACATCGTAGTGAAAGAAGTTTTGATGTATGCGATTGGGTATTTTTATAGCTACATTTCAAGCAAGTTATTTATGAGAAGGAAATGTTGGCAATACTACATGCACTTAAGAAATGGCGACCTTACCTAATGGGAAGAAACTTCAAGGTAAAAATGGATCATGATAGTCTTAAATACTTTTTAGAACAAATATTATCTTAAGAAGAATAGAAAAAATGGGTCACAAATATGTTTGGTTATGACTTTGAAATCATTTACAAAAAAGGGAAGAAAAATGTTGTTGCAGATGCACTCTCAAGAAAGGATGAGGATGTGGAAGCATTGTTTTGTGCTATTTCTATTATCCAACCAGATTGGATAAAAAAATCAAGGGATGAATGGAAGAAGGATGAATAAGTGTGGCCACTCATTCAAAAGTTGCAGAACATCCCAATTCAAACAATATTGCCATAACTTGAAGAGGAAGGAAAAATCATATTGGAAACTGGAGCAGTCACAGAAACAAGAACCTGATAGCTACGAAATCGATCAATTTCAGAGTATCTCATCAAGTGGAAGAACTTACCTACTAAAGATTCCACATCGGAGGACAATAATTTTATATAGAAGCATCAAGAAATATTCAAGTGTTGAGGACAACACTTTTTGAAGGAGAGGGGCATGTTAGGTCCCTATACTACTAGTGTAACCCCTTATTTTTATTAGACAACCCCTTATTAATTGTGCCATGGTTTCCCATATGTTATTATGTGCCCTTACTTATTATTATTGTTGTCTTCTGATTATATAGAAGGAGTCTTGTTTCATTTGTATCATCCAAGAATTGTTCATTTGTGTAATGTAAAGGAGGTTGCCCCCTCGAAGAGGCTAAATTCTAAGGCGTTGATCTATCTTTTCTATCTTTCTGTGAGCTGGTTTCATAACAATTTCTCATTCTCTTTCTTCTTGTGCAATAGACGGTATAAGTCCATTGGTATTGCTCGCTCCTACTAGCAACGATGCTTTTAATATACATGGAAAAATAATACACTCAACTTAAAAATTCATATAAAAGATATGAAACTTTTGAATGGGAAAGCCCTAGCAATGTTTCAAGACGAAATGAGGTATAGTCATTATGTTCTGATTGATGAAATGAGTTTTATAGGTCTAGGGTTGTTTATACAAATAGATACACATTTGCGAGAATCCTTTCCTAAAAAGAAGGATTCTCCTTTTTGTGGTAGGTCAATGATTCTTGTGGGTGACCTTGGGAAGCTGCCTCCTTTCAAGGATAAACCTTTGTATGCAGGAAAAAAAATAGGGAAAGTGTTCTGGTAAAGTTTCAACATTGTTGTGACTTTGGATAAAATATTTAGGAAACAAGGAGATGATCCTAGAAAAGCACCTTTTCACAATCTTTTAACCAACATAAATGCAGAGCCTATTTTGCATGATTGGGATCTTCTCATGTCACATGTTGACAGTTTCCTATGTCTAGAGGAAAATAGTTTATTTGATTCTTTGGTTCACTTGTTTGCAACAAATAATTTGTTCAATCTACACAATCATAAGATACTAAAATCATTGAATTGTCTAATTACGAGGTGTCTATCACGTCCCTATAATACTAATGATTCCCCCCATTACTATTGTCATTATATCCTTTATTGTTATTGTTGTGCCCCTATTATCCCCATATTGTTATTATTGTGCCCCATAGAATCCCAATATTGTTATTTTTGTGCCTTTATATTATTGTTGTTAGGTCGGCTTGGTTATATTGTGTCCCCTTAGACTCCTATATATAGAAAGGAGGTTTTGTCATTTGAATCATCCAAGAATTGTTCATTTGTGTAATGTAAAGGAGGTTGCCCCCTTGAAGAGGCTGAATTCTAAGGTGTTTATCTCTCTTTTCTATCTTTTTGTGAGCTGGTTTCATAACATTTGGTATTAGAGCTTTGGATTCTAGGGTTTCACTGCTTCAAACAGGTCATCGTGGTATTTTTGCTATAACTCTTTTTTTGTGATGTTTCAGAAGAGAAAAAACAAACCCATTTGAAAAGAAATCGTATTGAACCTCGGCTCTAAATTTTAGATCTTGCATTGCTATATTTTCGGAGATATAATCTGAGGAAGTTAGGGTTTTTGCAAACACCCAAATTACATTCCAAACAGGTCACCTTGGGAAAATCATCATAACTTTCGCTCTGATCATATAATTATATTTTCATAAGAAGTTATAGAAAGAGGATGGATTTTAATTTTTTGGGTATCATTTTCAGAACCAAAAGTTGAAACATTGACCTGTAGCATGTCATACAATTTCACTCTACTAAACTAGTTTATTTCTTCAGGAATCCAATCGTGCTTATAATTGTGAAGTTATAAAGAGAAATTAGAGGGCTATTACAAATTGAAAGTTCAAAACTTAAAGATCCAAAAGTACAGAGTTATAGTCACTTCAAGATCGAGCTCCTAAAATCAAGAAAAAGCGAGATGAGGAAGTTTGATGGCAAGGATCTGGTAAATTGGATACTACAGATGGAGAAATATTTTGATCTACATGGTGTACCATTGTTATAAAAGGTACGTATTGCATCTAATTATTTAGAACCAAATCAATTTTTATGGTATAAAGGGCTTTGTTCTCGTAAACCACTTGCCACGTGGTCAATTTTCATGGAGGAATTGATAGCACATTATGAGGATACAAAGAGAAACACCTTCTTTAGATAATTGATAAATCTCAAACAAAAGGGTTCAATGGCAGAGCACATTGAGGACTTCCAAAAATTGAATATAAGGGTAAATGATATTCGAGAGAAGCAAAGGACTGATGTCTTCATATTTACTTTAAAGGATAACATTCAACATGAGGTTCGTCTTTGGGAACTTGATTCATTGGAGAAGGCATTCAGGTGGGCAAGAAAAATTGAAAGCGAAATTATGGAAAAAAGGAATCCGACCACTCACGACTATAATTATGGAAGTGTTTTTCTCCTAGCCTTCCAAAACCTACAAGGTTTACACCACAACAATTGGAAGAAAAAACAGAAAAAGGGCTTTGTTACAATTGTGATAGCAAATGCACTAAAGGTCATAAGTGTGCTGAAAATAAACTATTTTACATAGATGATGAAGAGGAGGAAGAAAAGGATCAAGAAACATCAAAAGAGGAGGATATACACCAGGAACGAACCCCAGAGAAAGAAGAAATGAATCTGACCATATCTTGTAAAGAATTGGCAAGAATTACCACTCCTCAAACTCTCAAGGTAGAAGGACACATCAAGAAGAAAAAGGTTCAAGAAGTGAAAGATCACATCAAGAAAGAAGAAATGGATCCAACCATATCTTGTGATTCATTGGCCGGAATTACCACTCCTCAAACTATCAGTATAGAAGGACATATCGAGAAGAAAAATGTTCAAGCAGTGGAAGATCACATCGAGCATCAACAACAAGTTCTCCAACTCTTAAAGGATAACCTTACCTTGGCGTAGAATAGAATGAAACAACAGGCAGATCAACATTGCAGTGAAAGAAGTTTTGATATAGGTGATTAGGTATTGCTACAACTACAACCATATAAACAAATGTCCCTCAAGCAAGCTAAGAAGGATAATAAATTATCACCAAAGTATTATGGTCCGTACAAGGTGTTGCAAAAAATTGGTACTATGGCATACAAATTGGAACTTCCTGCAACTTCCCGAATGCACCCAGTTTTCCATGTTTCATGCTTAAAGAAGGTTATAGGTGACAAGGCTCGAGTTCAAAAAATATTGCCAGAACTTGATGTGGAAGGAAAAATCATATTGGAACCTGAAGTAGTCAAAGAAACAAGAACTTGACAGCTACAAAATCGATCAATTTCAGAGTATCTCGTCAAGTAGAAGAACTTACCCATTGAAGATTCCACATGGGAGGATGAGAATTTTATACAAAAGCACCCAGAACTACTTAAGCGTTGAGGACAACACTTTTTTGAAGGAGAGGGGCATGTTAGTGTTATCACTCAGGTTTTCCCCAAAGTTGTAAGAAAGGGAAAGGAGGCTGAGGTAACCACAAACCAATCTTTTAGATACAGGATCTAGCCAATCTATATCCAGAGAGGGCTCTCTCTTTATGATTTAACTTTGTTTTGAAAGATATTAGGCCAGTTATGAGGTCCAGGGGTTTTGTTTGATTTTTGGGTGGTGAGATTCAATAGAGCAGAGGTGAAAAACTGAGGTTCAGTCCATTGGGCTAACAGAGTCAACGAGGATGGATTTCTGGATTTGGTTTTTTAACAGAGGATGGTTCCACAGGGCAAGGTAGTCAAACAGAGAACAAATAAAGAGCTGAAGCAGATGGAATGGGTTCAAATTGGGTGAAAGGCAGTTAATAATCTCTCAACCTATTTAAAGAGGGAAAATGGATGATTACTACTAAAGAGCATTTAAGAATTCTTTAACAGATAATCAACATGAAAGAATTAGGAAACAAGAGCAATTAAGATTTACACTGCTTATTCTAATTCTGAAGAAAACACAAAGAATGATAACAGATGAACACAGAGTGCATTCAAGCATATTCTGAATTAATCTTTATCTTTATCATTCAGATTATGAAACAAGGATGATATAAGGAACTAGAAAAACTTAAAAAAAAAACACAGATATAAGGGACTTATTGGTCTGGTGGTTGATTCAAGAATCCTGTGACAAGTCCTCTGCTTCAATTCTTCATTCAGTGAGCACAACAACAGTTGATTCCAACAACTTTCTATTCCAAAAACTCGATGTTACAGCAAAATCTAAGAATACTCACCAACCCCAAATACTTCGATTGGGGGAGTATTTATACAAAATATCTCATAGAGATAGTATCTAGTGATGACTAATCATTTTTTTTAACAAAAGATAGAGACAAATATTCTCGAAAACAGGGAAAAGATAAATTGATGCTATGTTGGCTGCTCCGTCTTTGTTGGATATTCTTCAATCCTGATTTGATACACTTTGACCTGTATGACCCTCATTCATTTCTCTTTACCGCATCATGGTAAATGGCCCAAAATTTTCATTTTACCAAAGATACCAAACATAAGATTATAAAATTTCTAACATATCTTCCCACCACTTTTGTTCTGGTAATTTATGTCTCTGAAGCTTCCTTAAAGTTTCATCAGTCTCCATATATCTAAAAAAATTAGGCTGGATGATGAATAGATGCTTTACCTCATGCTCAATGTAGAATAAGTTCTCCAGGCTGTTATATAGAGATTGTCCTGTGGGGAGTGTTTTTACTTCTAAAGCACTTGTTGATGAAGTAACTTGATCAGCAGTATATTTATTCAATTTATGTGCATAATCTATGTGTTTCATTAGCCGGTCATTACTTGTTAAAGGACTTGGTAGACCCTTATTCTGCAAAACTGTGAATTTCTCTGTGAAAGAATTAATCTCTACCTGCATATCCTAGCATCTCCTTTCCAAATTTTGCATCAAAGTTCTCTTGGTTAGAACTCTCTTGATTTCTAGAATGGTGCCTGTCCTGTCTGTGATTTCCAGTGCTTCCAGTTGTTCGTTGGTCTTGGTGTTCAAAAAATTGTATTAGTCAGTTGGCTTGTTCAGGCATCTATCCCAATAAAGCTCTCGTCTTTTGAATTTCCACTTGGGCTGCTCTTATTAAGTCAATCTACTCATAAATAGCTTAGATAGATTGCTAAAAATTATTAAGGGATTGATTGATGTTGGCCCACAGGATCCCTTTGATTTCTACTAGAGGATTATCCAGAGAGAGATCCTTTTCTAATTCTCGCACTTTGTTCTCTAATGTTTTAACCTCCCTTATTTTCTCTGCCATATTCATCTTGGATTTGTCATAACTTTTTTCTACTTTTTCCAATTGTTCCTTTACTTGTTTCAATTCTGACACTTGGAGTTTCAATTATTCCATGGCTTTTATCACTTGTTCTGTGCTCATATTAGTACTACTGCCTGGTGTTGTTGTTGTTGTTGATGTACTTGTAATTATCTCTACTGTGGTTGTTGGGACATTGGGAGCCAATGTTGTTCCAAGTGTGGAGGGGGTTGCAGTTGAGACCATGGGGATTACCTCGAGAGGCTGGGAGGTCGACTCTCCCTACTTTTCTTTTAGTGCCTTTTCTAGTGCCTACTCTGTATCAGTTAATATTTCATTGAGTTTCACGAGCAGGTCCATCATGTCTTCTTCTGATTTCTTTTGTACAACTTCTGCAATCTGTGGATGCATGGAAGGAGGCAATTTAAGTTGTTTCCTTAGGGCAGCAATGTCTCCCTCTTTCTTCTTCATCAACGCCTTTATGCCTTTAGCATCTTTGGGATCATGTCCCAGCTTAATGATGATCTCTTCCAAAGATTTTATCCTGTTGTCCTTGGCTAGAGAAGAGGCTTTTTCCAAGTGTAATTGAGCAGAAGTATTGTCCAAGGAGTTTTGTAATTTATGGGCCAACATTACTTTATCAGCCAGTGTAGAGTAGACCATCTCTCCAGTCTGTTTATGAAGCTCAATCTGGTCCATAGGATGAATATCCTTGGCTAAGACCTCCAAATTTGTCATGATTTAATCAGATTCTGACTGTGGTTGTTGCACCTTGGGCTTAAAGTAACTCATGATCATTTTGCCCTCTTTAATGTCATAGGCTGACGTTAATCTCTGCTAGTTTGTGGGGGCCATCTTAAGATGTTGGTTGTAAATTTGAAGCCGTAGTGGGTCGTTCTTGGCCTTTATCTCTGTGAATTTCCTTTTGATGTTTGAGGCCTATTTTCTTCGTGGCCTAGTGGATGAAACTTATACACTGTACTGCCTTTCTAGCTCCTGCCTATGTGAGCTAGTTGATGTTTCTATCACCGAGGAAGTCCGATGGCTGACTACCCTTTCACCTCTTAGACTGTCTGTTGTTTCTTCAATGATTTCATCTTCTAATAGAGGATTCAATCTTTGCCTCTTTGCCCCAGGTTGTTCTGCAGGTCCACTGATGGGTGTGGGGTCTTCCCTATCTCTCTTCTTGCTTCTTTCCTCATTTAGAGGAGTCTGTAATGTAGGAATTTCTGCTACTTTAGTTTGGGCTGAAGGAATTTGCTCCTGACTCTGTTCTTTTGACATTACTGGCTGGTTTGTCATTATAGGATGCTCTATGGTATCTACCTCTTTTCCCTTTGAAGTCCCTATGATTGTTGTGTTGGTTTTTTGTGCCGGGTGCTAAGAAGTACTAGCAGAGAATGTACCAACTCCTAATTGTTGAGGAAGTTTGAAAGATACTTATCCAAAAGAGTCCAGGTCAAGGCTTTTTTCAAGATCTTTCATAGCTTTTTCCATCTTTTCTTGCTCACTAATTCCTTCTATTAATGTCCCTTCTAGCCACTCATCTTGATTTGCATACTGTTCAATTTTTGGGATCTTATGATGTATATAAACTGATAGCCTGTTTCTTACCCTTCTATCACTTATGAAACTATTTGGGTCATATGGCACCCACCAAAAACTCTTCTTCAATCTAAGGTGTTCTTCTAATATCTTCTCAACATCTTTCTATGCATTCCTAGAATTGATGAGATAAGGGCCTAATTGGTTTTTTATTCTCAGCTGAGCCTTTTTCTTTGCATTACAAAAGTGGGTTAAGTCTGCATTGATGATCTACCTGAAATATTCTAATTCAAATAATCTCATAGGCATACATTTGGGTAGCTTGAAAGGGCAAATTTCACACCCATATATTCTGATTTCTGTGTGATTTTTGTACAGGTACCAATCACCTATCCTGTACTGTTTGGAGAGCTGCAGAATCTTTTTCATGTCACCAGAGATCCTAGGAGGGAGGGATCCTATCAGCAGATTGGATGCTTTATGTACAAACAAGTCAATGAATTCATTATAGGTATAAGGGCACTCATAGGTATTATGGAAGACTAAGGTCTAGAAGATTACAGATCTTCGATTTCCCTTTGAGTCCAACCTTCTAATGGGGAAAGAAAAGTTGTCTGGATGATAATATAATAGAAGGTGGTATATGAAAGATGTGTACTTGAAGACTCCTTCTCTATCCAGGTTCAAGAATTGATCATGGATTTTGTTGGCAATGAAAGTGGCATAGTCATATTTGATAGCAGGGGGTTGTCCTGGGGTAGATATTGACAATAGAACTAGGGTGATCTCATCAACATATTCACTGGTATTAAATCCCAAGATCAAGGATATCATGTCAAAAATAAGTCTACTAGTGTCAGTGAAAAAGGTTTGTATATAGGGAGGTGGGCCTGTAGGTTGATGCTCTGGTAGCATGAACATATGAGCAATATGGGTTATCTCTGAGCTGGACAATTGAGAAGCTTTTTCAAGTAGATGCACCATGGAAAGACGAGCAAGGGGCTCAGTGGAAGGGAACTGTGTCATTTCATTAATAGACTCAACAATTATGTGAAAAATAACAGTTTGGGATGGGGACATAACTGCTCTATGGACAGGGTCATAGTTGGCACAACACTGATGAATGATGTCTGGGAAAACATGAACTGAGGGAATGAAATACATGGGAAGGTTAGATTCCCATAACCCAAAAATATCAGAGTTGTTTCGATAGCTATCCCTAATTTGGCAGAAGGCTTGAAGATGATTCACATTACTAGACAGATCTTTTATTTGAAAATCTTTGTCAGCCAGGGGTAAATAATCTAAATCTTTATGAGGTGCATTCATAGGCGTGGCGTTCAAGGCTACGGGAGCTTCCATGTTTGGTTCTTGTGTTTTCAAATAGGAATTTGGGCTACGGTGGAAACAATGGACTAAATAACAGGCTTGCTGGTCTTTTTATGGAAGCTTCCGAATGATTTGAACTTGAATTGGCTCCTTTAGGTAAAATTCTTAGTGGAAAAAATGAAATTACAAGTTCGCAAAGTGAATTGGATAAATACCTGTTTTTAAGAGGCAAACCGTGTAATTCATAGGTTGGACGATGAACTACAGAGCATGACACTGGAATTTCTTGTCCGGGTGGTGGACTGGATGCTCGTACAGTCGTCTGGATGTATTTTGCATGAAAACAGTTTGCAGGGAAAATGGTGAAAATGACCTTTTTCTGTTGTTTTTAACGAAATTGGTTTGGTGGGTATTTTTTGGCATTTATTGAGCAGCTGACGTCAGAATGATGGGACATCTTGTCACTAGCAGGGGTGGTAAGCGGTTTACCCCACATCACTTTTGGGGTCGGGTGGTTTCCGACGAGGGGCAAGCGAGCAGGTTAATGACGTGTGTCCTTGGTACGGCGGCAAAACCACCGATTCCTCACACGTTAAAGTTTGGTGGTTATGGTGGTCACGAAATGATCGTCGACCGTCGGATGGATTGGTGAAGATCTGACGGCAGACGGGCTTTAGAGATGGCGGGAGGTTAACACTACGGGCCTGATATATTAAACCATGTTTTAAATGTAGCTAGGGTAATTTCATTGGTCAGGGTTGATTGGTTATTAATTAACCAGAGGCTAATTAATTCCATGATGCATGTGGGGAGGGTTCTTAATGAACTTCGAACAAATTCATCAATCCTTGTTGAAACGTAACTATGGTCGTATTCAACCAGGGCGGGAAATATTAATATTCGGGGATTTGTAATGTAGTTATATACAATACGGGATTGGGAATAAAGGGTGGGATTTATATAAATAAAGTCAATAGTTAATATGAAAAAATGTAATGAACCAGCGCTAAGTTAGAAACAGTTGTCTTTTCGTGTCAACTTAGGCTTTGAAGTGGAGAAGGGGTTTATATGAGAAAGGTGGCCATTTTCCTAAGTAAAAATAGGGTTTTACTTAGGAAATCTTTATGAAATGGAATGAGTGGTTTATCAGTGATATTAAGAACAGATCATAATACTTAGGGGGAAATTAGTGAATGTTTAGGGAAAAATATAAAGGTGAGTTAGTCATGAAACCTTGCTTCGCTTGAGCTGCTTCCAGTATAATGTCTGCCTGGCACTTGTGATAATAGTGAAAGTCAAGACATGTGGAGACAAAATCTATCACTAGTATCATTCTGCAACACCATTCTACCCACTCTACCTACTTATCTGCCAAGATTAAACAGTTTGGTCAGATTCTATTCTCTATTTTTAAAACAGGAAATTCAAACATGAAATAGCCAAGATTAAGCTATTGGCCATTCATCATTGGTGGCATAGATCAACAAGCTGCACACAATCAGATTATTGTAGAAAATAAAATAGTAGTGGCATTTTGAACTTGCACACTTTCATGGTCTATTTTGTTTGAGGTTCATTTCTTTCATTTTTTGACCATTTCATTCTTTTTGCCCTTTAATTTTTCTTTTAGGGCATACCCTCTTTACATTTTTTATTTTTTTTTTTGTTTTTTGACAATATGGAAAACCTTTGCAACCAAAAAAAGGTATGAACATATTACAAAGCTTCAATCATGAAATATGACACCTATTGGTATAGGAGCATAACAGTGGCTCCACTTAGGGATGGCTTTCCCTAGTGGAAAGTCAAGAACAGTAGGTCAGATGGCCTTCTATCCATAACTTTTTACTGTGCTCTGAAATCTCCTTGTGCATTGGTTGCTTTATTATACATATGACGGTTACACTTGTGAAGCTTAGGGCCTTCTTTTCGGGTTTCAACTTCATCAAAAAGTTGGATCAAAGTAATGTTTCAGCATTTGACCATTAACTGGCCCCTGTTCTATTTCTGTATCATCCAGGTTCTTCAAAAAGTAAGTATTGTTCCCTTGTAAGGCCTAGATAATAAAAGGTCCCTTCCAAAGGAAGTCAAACTTCCCATGTTTTCCTTTGTCTTCTCTCCTAGAATCCCATTTTAAAACTTTGTCCCCAAGGTAGAAATCTTCTGCCTTGGTCCTCTTATCAAATATTTTCTTGAGTTTTTCTTGTAGCACTTGGGATCTTTGGTATACCTCTTCTCTAGTCTGCTGCAAATGGATGGTTTTATTTATTATTCTTTGAATGTCATTGGGTTCCACCTGAGCTTCTTGCAGTAATTTCATTACAGGGACTCCTAAAGGTGAAGGAAATACAACCTCCATGCCATAAACTAATTCATAAGGGCTAGTTCCAATGGATCTCTTTGTAGTTAGTCTGTCTGCCCATAGTGCATTTGTAAGTTTCTTGTGCCAGTTTTTCTTGTTTTCTTCCAATAGTTTCTTAATAATACTAATCAGGCTTTTATTGGAAGACTCAGCTAGACCATTACCTTGAGGGTAATAGGCTATGGAATGGCCTAAATTGATATGGTACTTGTTACAGAAACTTATCATTTTCTTGGATTTGAAAGCAGCAGCATTGTCAGTTATGATCTTTTTAGGACAACCAAATCGAGACAGTATGTTGGTTTCTAAGAATCCTATAGTCACTTTATCATTGGCTTTTCTGGAAGGAATGGCTTCTATCCATTTGGTGAAATAATCTGTAGCAGTAAGGATCCATTTATGTTGGCCAGAAGAGGGAGGATGGATTTCCCCAATGAAGTCCAAACCCCATTGTTGGAAGGGCCTTTCAGTGGAAATTGGTCTGAGGGGTAGAGGTGAAAGTTTCCTCTTGCCTTCAAAAATTTGACATTTATGGCAAGCATTGACAAATTTCTTTATATCGGCGAACAAGGTGGGCCAGTAAAATGCAACCGTTAGGATTTTGTCTGCAGTTGATTTCCAGTAAAGATGTCCACCACAGTCCCCTGCATGAAACTCTTTGAGAACTTTGTCATCTTCATCTTTCATCAAACAATTTAATAGAATATCTTCATGATTTTTCCAAAAAATAGCATTGTCTAAGATACAAAATTTTGAAGCTTTCATCTTTAAAAACCTTTTCTTTGTTCTGATAACCCTGCAGGAGCTTGCAGGTTTAATAATACATGAGTTATGTCAGCATACCAAGGTGATTCTAAGAAGGCCTAGCTGATTTGTGGAGTTACCATCTCCTGTTTGTTATCCAGTTTCATTGATATCTAGGGCTTGATAGTTGGTTCCAGTCATGAGGTTAGCCAATCCCTGTCCTTTTATAAGCTTTGCAGGTTTTATTTCAATATCATACTCTAATATATTAGCTATCCATTTACCTCATTTTCCTTCAGTTCCATCCTGAGTCAAGATGTCTTTGTCAACAACACTTGGTACATAAGCTATTACACAGGAGTACAATATATATACTCTGAAGTCTTTAATAGCTTTCACAAGTGCATAAGCATGTTTTTCCATGATTTGGTATTTTAGCGATGCATCTCTAAGTGCTTTACTAAAAAAGGCTATGGGTTTTTCACATCCTTGATCATCTTTTTGTAGTAAAACGACAACAATGGTATGTTCTGATGCAAATGAAAATATTATGAAATCTCTATCAAACTTTGGACTTGTAAGGACTAGTGTTTTTGTCAAAGCCATTTTAATTTCTTCAAATGCTTATTTGGCTTCTAATGTCCATTTAACCTTCGATTCCTTTTTTAACATATTGTTCAACAATCTAATTAATTCGGCCAAATTAGGTATGAATCTTCTTAAAAAGTTGATGTTTCCTAGGAAAGCTTGAAGTTCTTTGACATTTCTGGGGTGGGGTATTTGTAGAATGGCTTCTATTCTAGCAGGATCAATTCTTATGCCATCTTTGGAGATGACATGGCCTAACAGTTAGGTCCCTATAACACTAGTGATTCCCCCATTACTATTGTCATTGTATCCCTTATTGTTATTTTTGTGCCCCTATTGTCCCCATATTGTTATTATTATGCCCCATAGAATCCCACTATTGTTATTTTTGTGCCTTTATATTATTATTGTTAGGTTGTCCTGGTTATATTGTGTCCCCTTAGACTCCTATATATAAAAAGGAGGTTTTTTCCATTTGAACCATCCAAGAATTTTTCGTTTGTGTAATGTAAAGGAGGTTGCCCCCTCGAAGAGGCTAAATTCTAAGGCGTTTATCTCTCTTTTCTATCTTTTTGTGAGTTGGTTTCATAACAGTGTCTTGTAGAACACACCAGAAGAACAAAAATAGTTGATAATGATGATGATGTGTTGGACCATGAAGTGTTGTTATGTTGTGGAGAGCATGTCATGTTGACATGTAATTTGTGGGTTGAAGTTGGGCTCGTAAATGGTGTGCTTGGATATGTTGAAGATGTCTTCTATATGCCTGGTTCGAAGCCGCTTGAACTTCCAATGTTCGCTACAATAATGTTTAAGAAGTACATATGTGTTCCATTTGATTTAAATTGTCTAAACAGTGTACCTATAACACATGTTATTAGAGGGAATATTAAAAAAATTCCTTTAAAAAGGGCGTGCGCCTTTAGTATCCACAAATTGTAGGGGATGACTTTGCAATGAGCTATTGTAGATAAAGGAGATAGAGAGAGGCATGGTTTGACATTTACATCTATATCAAGAGTGAAATCATTGGATGGTTTATGGATTTCACCACCTTTTTATTTTCAATGTTTTTCTAAAATGAAAAAAAATTCATATGTCACACTTGGGAAGAAAGAGGAGGAACGATTAAAGACAATATCATTGTAACATATTTATTTTCTTTAATTACAATATTTAATCAAAAATATATTTGCATGTAGTGTAGAAAATAAATTTATTGTAAAGAATTTTTGCTTAGAAGGAGAACAATTAGGTGCGTTGTCGTTTGAATATCAAGGTTCACAATAAAAGAGATAGGCAATCACACAACATATAACAATTTTTTTTAACACAGAAAATAAAGTGAAAGATATCCTAACAAGTGTTGAACAAAATATCCTTTTATAAAACCATAGTTAGACAAGAATAAAGTTAATAATTGAGTAGGAAATACATAAACTAACAAAAATAAATTGATGACAACAAATCTATGTGATAGCAAAATATGCATTCAACTGTGGGTTTTGTTATACAAAAATATTTCACTTCAAGACTTGATTGGGAAATACAAATATTGTTCCAAAAATATATTTGCATGTGATGTCAGAAATAAGTCACTTGAAAATAACTTGTGTTGAAAACATAAACGATTAAGTGCAGTGTAGTTTGAATATCAGGTTTCACTATGAAATACATATGCAATCAGAGAACATATAACAATTTTCTTTGACAAAAAAAAAATTTAGCAAGATATGCTAAGAATTTTTGAATGGAACATTCTTTTATTCATCCAGAGATATACATTAATAAAGTTAACAATTGAGTAGAAAATACATTTGTTAAGAAATAAAAGTTGTGACAACAAATCAATGTGGTGGCTCGATCCACATTGAGCTCATACTTTTGTTCTACAAAAAAACTTCACTTGAAAATTTCATGTCGAAATACAAATCTTGTTCCCAAAATATATGTGCATGTATTGCCATAAATAAATTATTTGAAAATAACTTATGTTCAAAACGAGAGCGATAAACTGCACTCTAGTTTGAATATGGGGCTTCACTATAAAATAGATATGCAATCAGAGAAGATATAACAACTTTCTTTGACAAGAAAAAAAAGAAGTCTAAGATATCCTGACAAGTGTTTAAGAGAATATCTTAATATTGAGCCAGAGATAAACATGAATAAAGTTGAGAATTGAGTAGCAACTACATGGATTAAAAAATTAAAGTGACGATTGGAAATCAATGTCATAGCTCAACACACATTCAACTCTGAGTTTTGTTTTGCAAAGATTTCTCTTAAAAAAATTGATTGGGAAAACCAAGTCTTGTTGCATAAATATATTTGCGTGTAATTCCAGAAATAAATAACTTGAAAATAAGTTATCTCAAAAACAAGAATAATTTAGTGCACTATAGTTTCAATATCACAGTTCTCTACCAAAGGGACATGCAACCACAGAACAAAAAGCAATTTTCTTTGACAGAGAAAAAAAGGTGTGACATATCCTAAGGAGTGTTTAAGTGAATGTGGTAATATTCAAATAGAGATACATCCATTAAGAATAGAGCACCAGATACATCCATTAAAAAATGAAATTAATTATAGGAAATCAATGCCATAGCTTAAAATGCATTCAATTGGGAGTTTTGTTTTTCAAATAAATTTGAATTGAAAAAATGTTTGGGAAATACAAGTGATGTTCAAAAAATATATGTGCATGTAAACCTAGAAATAAAGAGCTTGAAAAGAACCTAACAATATTAGTTTAGTGCGCTATATTTTCAATATCAAGCCTCACTATCAAATAGGTATGTGATGACAAGGAAAATAACAAATTTCTTTGAGAAATAAAATAAGGTGTAGCATATCCCAAAAACTATTGAGAACAATATGTTAATATTCAACCATAGACATACATGAGAAAAGTTAATAACTGAGCAAAAACTACATCCATCAAGAAATTAAAGTGATTAGAGGAAGTGAATGTGGTAGCACAACACAAATTCAACTCTCAGTTTTCATCTTCAAAAAGGTTTGAGTTCATAAAACACTTAGGAAAATAAAAGTCTTGGCCTTCATCAAGATACAGGCCCTTAATCCAATGTAAGAGGTCATAAAAATAATAATGAAAATAAGGAAAGCTTGTTCAATTGTTTGAAATTAGAAAATCTGTAAAATTTCTTTGCAGAAAGAACAATTTAACTCTGAAATTTTAATCCTTGTTTAAAGGATTTTCGCCGGGGAAATGTGTCAAGCCATTCAAGATTCCTCCTCCTCATCAGATTCTTATTTCTCCTTATTGAGAAAATGTGGTTCATTTTTTTGGATGTAGTTAGCCTTATTTGAATACAGCTGAGAAATTGGTGAGAAGTGGATGGGATGAAATGAGTGGTATTGACTTGGCACATAGATATGAAATTTTGTACAACTCTTTTTCTTTTATTTTTTATATTTGATTCTAAATTTATAAATCAATTTGAATTTCTCGAAGGGAAACTATAAAAATCTCTGAAAGTTTTCTTGATTCCAAGTTTTAAGGTTTTCTATAACTTTCTGGTCTTCAACAACATTGTGTTTAAGATGATGTTCCATTGACTTGGGTTTTGATTATTTTAATGGTTTGGATCGTGATAAATCGAATTCCTCTATAAAATATGTTCCCATATCCCATACTGATAGACAATGTTCAATGGACCTTTTGATGCATTCTTTTATTTCTTTCGCCTCAACTGTCCTTGACTAAAAGAAGCAAACATTAGTCTTTTATCCATTTTGGAAACTTTCAAAATGGTGTCAAGGTGGAGATGTGTTTCATGTTAGTGTCAGTCTTGTTTGCCTGTCACCAGTGATCAAATGCGCTTTTACTAAGCTTGTCAGGAGTCTCAAAATCAAATTTTACCATGTCACTAAGTTTACAGAGTAAAATTTGGTTAGTTGGTCTAGGAATGAGTTCAATCTTTCAGAAAAGTCACTTATGTTGGTCACCTATCTCATTCACATGAAGTTGTCATAATAAAAACCAGTTCTCCTCATATCAGTCATCATCATCATTCCATTCAGTTTCAGGTTTTTCATTAGGTCACTAGGGTTTCCAAGGTCCATCATTACCATGTGTAAATCCAGTAGTGAATAAAGAATGACAAGCAGCTCTTTTACATTAACTTGTTGAGTTTTCACAAGTTCTTCATGACTTTAGTTTCAAAGGCTCCAGAAGAAGAAGCTCCAGTGTTCAAAAAGTGAAAATATAGCGTAGGTTTCAGCCTTCTAAGGTGACTTTGTTTAAAAAAAATGAAAAATCAATTTTTCAAAGGTTTATGGGTCCCATTTCTTTTGAAAAGGAAACTAATTTGCCTATATAAATCAAAAAAGCCAAAATCATCTTATTTGCGTCTCATTCCTCATTGTGCATCAAGCTCTCCCTTCCATTGGTGAGAAAAACTCGATTTCCTAGGAAAAATTAGCAAAACATCTCTTGCGTTGTGTTCCCAGACACCACACTGCACTTGGGAGGCCAATGTTGCACTCCTAGACACTGCATTGCGCTCCCAGAGCAGCTCAAAATCACCCAAAACTCACCCAAATTGGAATTTTTAAGCTTGCACATCCTTTTTCTTCCAATCCTAGACTTATTTACAAGTATACCATCTTACTATACTTTTTAGTTTGAAAGATGAATTCAAAGCTAAAATTTCTTCATTAGGGTTTCTAGTGAGTTTTCCATTAAATGATGATAGGGTTTATGATGGTAATTTAGTTTTCATGATTTTAAACATGTAAAACCTCATCCTACACCTCTACACATCTTTAATATGCTACATGAACCACTGAACCAACTTCAAAATATTAAATTACTTCACTAAAAATGGAACCCTAGCTCATTCCTATGGGATTTGGAAAGTTTTCCTAGAAAATCTGTTTTTCCCCTTCCACAAATACATCATTCCTTCATTTCACTTCCTTTCATATTCATAAGTTGTTCACAGTTCATAGTCACCTTCTAAAAATTACCCTTGCCATTTTTCAACTCCACCTACCCTTCATTTCATTTTTCACTCGTCCCTCACTATTTTTTCTCATTTTCCTGCTGCTAGGGTTTCTGTCACCATGGAAGGAGAATCTTCACGAGAGAGGAAGAAACATCACAAGGGAGGAAAAATTCTCAGATATGAACCCTCAAACTGCAATGAGATCAATTCATCACCCTTTATCAAAAAGTGTTTTGAAGATGTGAATTTCTTAGATTTTTGCAAAAGGGTGTGTGAAGTGGGTTTCCATGAGTAGTTGACAGATTAGGTTGCTACTCATTTGAAAGGAGAAAGTGCCATTATTGCTGGTGTTGAATTCAAATTTTTAGTGGCCCCTATTTCACTTGCTATGGGGCTACCAGATCACGGTGAATATTGGTTCAAGGGGATGAACTTATATCTTGAACATTATAGACCTTTCTTGAAAACACCATACAAGGAAAAACATGCTTATATCATACCTTTCAGGTACCTGTTGGAGAATTATACTCCCTTGATGAAAGTTGTCATGAAATTCTTCACATGTGAAGGAAGATTCTCTAGACTATATGCCTATCATATTCAACTTCTAATGCACTTTACAACTCAGAAACCACTCAATATGTGCAACTATCTATGTAGGAGCCTTACCAAGATGTCAGAGAGGATACAGTTGAAGAACAAAGAACACTATCCTTGTCTATTTCATCATAGTCTGATCAAGACTATAGTCCTTCATCAACTTGTAGATAATAATATGACATGGGAATATTTCTTGGAGATAGCTCTGAAATGGCACGAATCCAATGTGGTAGCTCAACCTTCTAGCATGCCAACACTGCAAATGGAAATTGGTACTTCTAACAAATTGGTGGAAATTCCTAAAGCACCTAAACATGAGGTGACAACGATGTACAAAAGAGGGCATAGGCTTGTGTTTGCTTCTCATGGTGAGAAAGGGGACAAGCCTTCTACATCAACAAAACGGGGACCAGCAGTGCAGGATAAGGACTTGGTTGAGCATGAGTTTGAGTTGGTTGACCTAGATGAAAAAAATGAGGTTTCAAGCATGAAGTAGATGATCATAGACAAATATTGCCAGATCAAGGAACTCATAGTCAACATGGCAAGAGCCAGGTTCATCATCTCATTCCTAGAAAAAAAATAGTCAATTGAAGGCAAAACAATTAATCATGGAGAAAGAGCAAACCAAACTATTGCAACAATCCAACAAGGGAAAAGTATTCATGGAGACAAATGAGCCTAAAGGAATACAAGGAAAAGGTAAGAGAAAGAGGCCAAGAACTAAAGGGCTTAAGAAGGCACTAGAGGAAGAAGAAAAACACATCTTACTGAATGAGGAGCTAGACCTAGAGGACATAATTGCTTTAGAGGTCAATAAAGACAAAGAGAACTGGTTAAACAGGGTCAATGAACATTTGGAGAAGCTTCTAGACAAAGCTAATAGAGACAATCAATTGCTAAGGCACATGGCACACCATTACCAGGCTCAAAACATGATTTGCAATATCAAGGTCAAGCAGAGTGAAAACAAACTCAAAAGAAGCCCAAAAGGACCAAAATGGAAAAGGAAACTTGGAGATTATTGTTGAAGAATAAATAAGGGCTTAACATGCTTCATTTTATAGCTCTTAACCAATTTTGAGGAAATTTTGATCATTTTTGGTTTTTTGCAAATTTTGGTGCCTTACGCAGAAAATTAGCAGTCCCAGAAGTGCAGCGCCTTGGCGCTGTGCTTTTTCCTCAGGCACTAAATTTTAGAAAATTTTACATTTTTGGGAAGATCTTGGCTTACTCTCAAAACCCATTTCTTCATATTTTCCAGAGAAGGCCTAAATTTTGAGAAAAATGAAAACAAGTGGCCAAAAATAATCTTTTTGGACCTCCTTTTGACAGGCACTGCGCTCCTAGGGTGACTTTGGGCGATTTGACTTTTGAAGGCCTACCCATGGGTCATTTTCAAAAATTCAAGGTGTTCTGGAAACTAGACTTGAAAGGCTAGTTGAAAGTTCTCTCAGATCTTCATTTGGACCTCAGGAAAGCACCTAAAAAGGGGCTCAAATTCCGTCCTATGCTTCTGCAATTTCCTGTGTTTGTTATTGTAAATTTCTCAATGTAAATTTTCTAACTTTTAGTTTGACTTGTCAAAGTCAAAACTCTTAATGTAATGGAACTTTTTCTAAGATTAGATGATGTAAGTATGAAAAAATGTACATGATGGGTTGTTTTTGATGTTTAATAGGCCTCGTTGAGGAAGCAAACTCCTAAACAAAGTCTCCAAGAAGCGTTTGAGTTTTACCTTCTCACTCTCACCTCTTGGTTGAGAGAATCTTCGAGTCAGTTCTACCACCTAGGAATTCGACTCTTGAAGGTGGGGAAGTGGGCTAAGTGAGTCTATATGTATCATTTATCTTTCAGAAAGAAGGGTTGGACTTTTGTGGAGGAGGCTGACATGTTAATGTTTTCTTCAGCTAATACAAAGGCAATTGCAGCTATTTTTAAGGAAATCTAGTCTAGTGAGTGCATGGTGCTTGTTCTTCTTTCCATCAGTTTTCTAATGGTTAAATAATATTTCTCCACATATTTTTTCTTCTTTCTATGGATTACCTTGCATTTAAATAAACAAGATTCTTGATTTCAAGCTCTGTTTATATGGTTTTCATAGTTGCATTTTTTTCTTCTAAAAGCTAATGAACTCATACTTGCATATGCTCATTAGTCTCTTCAAAACTTTCTATCCTATACTACATTGACATATTCCAAGTACGCCATGGCCTTCTGGTATCTAGATCCTTTCTATATTTTTCTATGCCTTCCTAAAGCCTAGACCTAATCACTGGCTCTAAACCCTAGTCCAGCAAACCCTAAATATCAAATTCATCAGCAAAAACAAATATGTATATCTAACCTAAAAACTTGGTTCTTTAAATCTATTCATTGACAAAAACTTTGAGATATCCCTCTCTAGCTCAGTAGGGCTAACTACTGAGTTGAAACTGGTTCAAGGTTACCCTTCTTGATCTCCTCCTCAACCTAGGAAATTGTAAGGGATAAAATTTCCCATTCAAGAATTGATGTGAAAATTTCTTTAACGTACTTGTCTTCTTCAACTAAAGATTCTATTCTCTCTTCAAGCTCCAAATTATCTTGATAGAATTTGCATTTTTTATCCATTTGTTTATAAAACTTAGCCTAGTATTTCCTCAATACACTAGTACAAATGGGAAAAACTCCGCAAAAATCGTATGGCTATTAGTCAAATATATGACTTATTGGTGTTGGTTATCCAACACATTGGTGTACATCAAATCATCGATGGAATTTTGTCAAATAATCAATAGTTTAGTTAACGTTGGATATTTGATGGTACAAATGTTGATTATTCGACACAAAAAAGGTTAAAATTGTCATAAACAACCCAAGTTTGGATGTTAGTTTTGTGACACTATAAATTGTCGGATATCAGATCCACCAAACGTCAAATATCTGATAGGTCTTTAATTACATTATGTCACCTCATGCATGAAAAATTGCAATAGTTTTCCATCAGATATTTGAAAAATAGTTAGTTTTGTCCCACGGGAAAAATAGATGTTTAGATGATGGTGTTAGAAATTAATTAACTTAGTAATGAAATACACAAAATATTGTAGAAATGCAAATATGGAAATGCATAAAATAAGGGAGACATCGATATATGTGGTTCACCCAATTTGGGCTACATCCATGAAGAAACAACTAGTCTTTCATTTTACATTATCTAGAAAAATGAAGAGATATAACCTACAACAAATCCTTTGTAATTTCCTCTTCACTCTCAAACAATCTCCTGTCTCTTTATCACTCACAATACTAATACACAGTCCAATACAATTCCCTCATATAAATTGAGGGTTCCCTTATAGGGATAAAAACCCTAAATTAACATAACTTCTACCATTAGATCATCTCCCTAAGGAACGACTCACAATGACTATGAAATTACAATATTTTACAGGGAAAATTTTCATCTATTTTTAGCTTCGGGGGCATTTCTCCCAAACCCTTGTCGGGTGCTTGCTAGCCCTTGTACCCCCTAGCCGGGGGAGATGGTCCCCCTCAGACCCCTGTGGGGGGCACAAGTAACCCCCACATGGAGGGGTGTACATTCCTCCTAGGGTATACACATGGCTCAAATAAGACCTCTAACTTAGGAAGATAATTAGGCTCCAGTCGGATAATCAACGATATACGTAAATTGTGTGACAGGTGTGTTATCACTCTGATGCTCCCTTCCATCCATCTTGAGTGGTTAGTTCAATGTATAAGTGTCGGATAACCAATATCAAGTTGAATGTTTGGGGCACACATACCGATGGTGATGCGTCGAATATTCAATAGAAGAGAGTTTTATCCGATGAGAGTTTCAAATGACCGAAGCTTCTATGCATAAGTTGTGACGTTGATTATCTGATGAGTAGGCAACCAATAAGAGTCGAATATTTGATGGCTAGGATGTGCCATCGAATATTTGATGAAATTATGCATATTAAAAAATATATATAATTTTCACCAACATTTGTCAATATATGATAACAATTCATGCCTCAGGTAATAAGTTTGTTAGTTATCAATGATGATTATCTAATTTAAAATTTTTATGGTAAAGTTATGTTGAAAAGTCTCTTCAAGATATTTGTTTTAAAGAACATTTTCAACATTATGGAGAAGATAAGAGGTGGCAGCCCATGGAACTTTAGGAATCTATAGAGGAAGTTACAAACGAGAATGAGAATAACTCAATTGATGAAATACATGTTGAAGATACTTGTCTTAATGATATTCCACATTAACTTAAGAATGATGATAAAGATTCAACTGCTTGGTGCATTATTTTAGAAAATAATGGGTACAGTTGAGCCTAGATTGATAAATTGAGTGAGAAACCCTACATATCTCTGTTTTCTAGTAGATTGTTTATTGTATCATGCTAAACCCACTAGTATCTTGCTTGTACTGTGACATGTAATGAGAATTAATGTAAAATAATGTAATTTGTAGTACACTAGCTTGGGGGTCAACCTGTGGACCAAAGTAGCATAACTCGCTGCAAAAGCTAGCTATTTATACTTGATGGCATGAATAATAGGCAACCAAGTGAGATTTTGTATCTTTTTCTCTATATCAAACTAGTGGAATGATTATTATCGACTTTCTAGCAATTAGAAATATCTGTGTTGTGTGATTGTTTCTTGTCTCTTGGTTTGAGTTCACCAATGAGCACATAATAGTTAATGTATTCAGTTATCTATTGTGTTGTTTTTCTTTAGCTCACATATGCGAAATTAAAAGTGGCCACATTATCATTCACATCCACCCTTCAAAAAGGATAAAAGGTGTTAAAACACATAACTTCAAACAACTTTATGTTTTTGGTATTATAGTTTTTTAAGTCATAATGGTTTCATAAAAATATACCAATAGGCTAATGGAATTTCCATTTTAGCACACACACAAACCATTAGGTTCAATCTTTCAGTAGAGGTGCCTAAATTAAATTTTAACTATGATAATGCGTAGATATTTTGGGATACCCCAAAATTAAGTATCATATAACGTGTTATAGACTTCAAATGCTAAAGTTATGATCATTCCAAGTTACAAGTAAAGAACCTTCATGATTTCTAAAAGTTCTATGTTTAGAATTAGCTTCCCCCAAGGCATTGACATGATATGAAAATCACTATCCCTTCAGATATAAACACTATTAATAATACATAAAATTATCCAACAACCCTCTCTACGAGTATAGATATCACCCATAAACTAGGTTTCCTATAACAAAATCATGGGTAGTATCCTTATGAGGAAAAAATTCATTAATGTATGAATGGGAGCCATGGAGAAAGCATGACTATTTCCCAATAGGCTAGAATGACGAATGAAAGAGGCAACAAATTTGCAGTTGTTATTATTGTGGGGTCCATCCTACATACTGAAAATGAGAAATTATTTGTTGAAGAAATTCCCACACAATGGTGATGAAATTCTAGTGGTTGAAGAAAGGGTTAGTAGAAGCACGCCAAGGCCATGTGGAATGGCATGAAAATATTACATGTAAAGACCTTGATTCAAGGATTCATCTATTAAGGTTGAGAGTTTACTTTAGGTGATACAAGTAAGGGGGTTATTATAACAATCCTAGATTCTTAGATAACCTTAAAGGTGGGATTCTTAGGTTAACCTTACTTCAATAAAGGGTTAGTTTATTGTAGGTGGTTTGTGGTGGCACTTGATATTCATGTGAAGGAGGCCTATTTAACTAGCATATTGTCTCCATTGTAAAGAGCCTCAAGTGATTGGTGTTCACTAGACTAGCCAAGGTTAATGAAAATATATTTGTGTGGTTTTCCCCACTGTCGGTTTCCACTTTAGATCAGGTCTTTGATATAACAATGTAAGCTTTGAAACGGGAACTATAAACTCAAAACGAGAACTCTGGCCAAAAAACTCCAAAAATAGTGCTAAAAACGAAAAGTGTGTATACTGGAACAATGGTTTTTTTTTTAGGGTCAATTTTGAACATGTTTTAAAAATGGCACTGAAAATGATTTTTTTGTGCAAAAATTGTACAAAAAACACCCTAAAAACGAAAAGTGTTGATATTGGAATGATGGCCTTTTTTTAGGGCCAATTTTCAATATTTAAAAAAAAATGCCAGTAAAAACGAATTTTTATGTGCAAAAATTGTGCAAAAAACACCCTCAAAATGAAAAGTGTTGATGCTCGAATAACCCTTTCTTTTCTAGCGTAAATTTGCAACATTTTGAAATAATTGTGTAAAAGATTTTATCATGACTCCAGAAAACGTTAAAATTTCAAAAGAATAATGAAAACATAAAATTAAAAGTAAAAACAAAAATAAAATAATAAAAAACAAAGTTAAAAAAAAAAAAG
>APFE030747162.1:151018-181524 GCA_000404065.3 Pinus taeda
GGGGACATGGCCCTGGGTGGCACAACTGCAAGTAGCAACGCCGCTGAGCGCCGCACCCCCATTGAGCGGCAAGGGAGTTGCTCGACTGGCGATTTTTTATTAAAAAGAAATTTATTTGAAAGAAACAACTATAATTTTTATAAACAAAAACAATTTTATTTAATATTTTAAATATGAAATTTATATTTAAGAAAATATTAAATGTTTCTTTAAAAAAAAAAAAACATGCTCGTACGGTTTTTTAAAAATAAAAACTATTTCTTTTAACAAAAATTAAATGTTATGTTTGTTTTTAAATATTCATTTTGTGTGTGTAGTGTGTGTGTGTGGTGTGATTTTGATGATTTGATGATGATTGGTTACGTCCACTGAGACAAATTTGGTTATTGGACTAAAGAAACAAATTATTTAGTTTGATTTAAGATTTTATTCCTATGCTCAAAAAGCTTAGAGAGAAGCCTCCCGAGCTCACTATAATTTTGACATCGTAAAAGGCTAGGAAGGTTAGTATTGCGACAAAGATTATGAAATTGAGATCTAATGTTGTTGTACGCGGGACACTCTAAGAGGAAGTGGTTTTCATCCTCGATGTTCCTATTCTCACAGAGATGGCGGATCATTTCCATCCATGGTGTTTTAGGAACTGCCCAACGACCTATTTCACTATGGGGCTCATGAGAGTTCATTCTAATCTTCGCTATATTAATTTTCTTCTTTGAGCTAGTTAAAATAAAGAGATACTTTTGATCTTCTAGTGTGGGATTGATGACCTTCTTATAATAACTTAATTTTCTTTTAGCTGCCAAATCTTTCTCACACCACATTTTTTCTTTGAACTTAGAAGTAAAATGATTTTTAATGTTATTAATGTTTTGCACTGCATCATTCTCGATGATCTCCCAATGGTTTAACCAGGCCCTCATGTCTTTATACCACCCCCATTTAAGCCTTAGGTGGTTTTGGCTGGAATTTAAAGCTAGCTTAGGAAGTCTATGTATCTCCTATGTTATTGAGTTTGTGCTTGTACACCAGAAGCCTAATCATAGCTAGGCTCTTGATAGGGGAAAGACCTACTTTTATAAGGAGAATAGGATAGGGTGTATTGCTTTTAATTTTCAAGTTATACATTATAAAATGCTTCTGGATTTGCTCAATATTTCTCTAGTATTCTCTAGAGATGCTGCAACCCCAAACCTCACATCCATATAATATAACAGGAATGACTAAAGTTTCAAAGAGGAACTTATTTTTATCCCACATTACGAGGTTTTCCGTTTTACAATTATTTTCAAGAACAAAATAAGATTTCCAACCCCCATTAAGCCTTTTCTCAATGCTATAGTTTTAGTTGAGCTTGTGATGAATATCAATTCCTAGGTACTTGTAAGAATACACTTCCTCCAAGTTATTATTGTCATACATAAAATTAGTGTAAGTGTCCTTCTTAGATTTGATAATCATAACTTTTGTTTTGTCAGTGTTAATAGTCATACCCATGGTAGAGCATAAATCCTTAAGAAGCCTAAGTTGCTTATCAAGATCAAATGGGCACCTTGTGAGAATAACAATATCATCAGCATAGAGAAGAAGGATGATGACTATCCCAGCTAAGATCGTGCCAGCACATCCTGCTTCCTCTGAATAACCTTCGAGCTTGTCAATGTAAATGCCAAATAGGGTAGGAGAGAGGGGGAAACCTTGTTTAACTTTGATATTACACTTAATATCTTTCAACCACCCCTCATTTCTCTTTAGCTTGGCAATTACATTCTCGTATAACCTTATAGCGACAACTCTCAACTCAAAAGGAACCTTTAGCTCTTCTAATCTATTCCAAAGGTTGTTTCTAGGAACCATATCGAAAGCCTTTCTAAAGTCCACAAAGCAAAAAAAGGGATTAGATTTATCATTACGACATTCCTCCACAATGATCCAAAGCATAACGAGTTGCTCTGTTGTTGAGTGGTGCCTTCTGAAACTCGCTTGGCCTTTATCCTGCCTACCTTCACTTTCAAGCCATATGCTCAACTTATTTTCCAAAATACTACCATATAACTTGGCTAAGAGAGAGCTGATCATAATCGTCCGATAACTAGAGGGGTTATTTGTATCCCCACTTTTAAAAATTGGGATAATGAGGCTCTCAGTCCATGGTTTAGGGAACCCTTGCTTGATTGCTTGATTGAAAAGCTTGTGGATGTGGGGGATGAGGATAAGACCTCCAATTTTTAATATTTCCACCTGGTAACCTTCAATGTCCTTAGCTTTCCCATTAGCCAGGCATTTAACCCCAAACTCAATGTCTTCTAAAGAGAAAACTTCTTTCATTATGAGCGAGGTTTCAAAGTTATCCATGACATTTGGAGATTCATAAAGCTTTTTAAGATAGGAATTCCAATCGTGTAGAGCAATTTTATTATTATCTTTAGTTTTCCTAGTTAGAATCTACCTCCAAAATTTGTTAGGAGCTACCTTAGAGAGTTGTAAGAGATTCTCTTGTCTTTTATGAATGTACTGCCTCTTTTTCCTTTTAGTTAGGGCTTTGTGTATTTTTATCTTTCCCATTTTAAGAGATTCATCAACAAATTCCTTAATTGCTCTCCTCACACTTTTACAATCTTTGTCATAGCATGGGTTGGTTTTGCTATTTTTATTATTATTTGAAGCTTCAATTGAGAACTTGTTAATAGAATATGAGAGGGTTGTAGTAAAATTATGATAGAGGTCTTATATGTTGTCTATACTAGATAAAGGAAGCAAACGAGTTTTTAATTCATTTAGAAATAGATCGTTTTTATTTATATCAAATATTAAGTTCTTTTGGCTATAAGGATTATTTTCTATGGGATCTCTATGCATGACAAAATTGAGAGTTATAAGTAAAGGCCTATGATCAGAGTTAGGCTTGTGGTCGTTTAAGATGTCAAAATTTATTATTTCATTGTATAAAGGGAGATCAGAAATAAAATAGTCTACCACGTTGCTACCAAGCCCATGGATGCAGGTCATTTGGCTAGAATTGGGCCACTTCTTTAGATCGCTGCAAATTATGAGATCCTGAGAACTATAGAGCTTGACTAGCTCTGACCCAAACAAATTCTCCCCGAGTTCTTAAGAGCTCCTTTTGTACCTACTACCCAGAGTACGATCTTCGTCTAACCAAAGAGGATTAGGGTTGGAATGATTGCTTAGAATAATAGCTTAGTTGCTTGAAGTTTGAGCATTAAAGTCACCTATTAAAAGGATATTACCTTCATTCCTACAGCTAGAAATATCATTCTCTAAACCATTGTAAGGACTATTTTTATCTACATTCTTCTTCTTATAGAAGTTAGAATTGATGGGGGGAAAATAACATATTGCTATGTAGGTCTTTTTATTATTAATGTCACTGATCTCTATCCAACTATATTGGTTGTAAGGGTCATTTTTATAAATCCTAGCATGGGGGGAGATGTTCTTCTTAATGTAACAAGCTATTCCCCTAATGCCTCTACGGGAGGATTGCTTGTTCCAGGTAGACCATAGCATAAAGCCATCTATGTTAGGGACTTTAGATTCTTCGTGCTTCCAAGTTTCAACAAGCAAAATAATATCAACATCATTTGAGATCCAACTTAGCTTGGGGCCTTTGTTCCATTCAAAACCCCGACAGTTCCAAGAAAGAATCTAGAGCATGTCGAATTGCTATTTATTACTATCTTTTTGGTTTCTATCTCGAATAAAGGCTTTTCTATTTCTGATTATTGCCCATTTTCCTTCCTTTCTAGTTTATTTTACCTTTTGAACCTCCTTTCTTAATTTTGCTTGATCTTCTGGAATGAGATCTTCATTTATAAATATTGTCGTTCCTTTAGACTTGAGGTTTTACTTAGTATGTCGTACTTATGATCAGTAGAGCTCACCTTTATTCGGATCAGTCTTCCTTTATTCTCGGTTAATTTCCCCAACCTTGTTACTTCTATGAGACTCTTTGTTTCAATTTGTAATCTATTATGTAATTCTTTTTGGGCTATGGCTAAAGTATCCTCATCTACCTCCTCTTTTAAACCGAAGATTATAAGGTTCAAGGCCCTTTTGTTACACTCATGGTCTAATTCTATTAATTTTTTCATTTCATCTTTATTTGGTTTGATATCTAATTTATCTACCACATTATTTACGGTGAGGTGGCTATTAATTTTTTCTTCTAATTCTTTAATCACGTCCTTCATTTTAAGACTCTCTAAAGTATCAACATCTCCTTGCTGGGATGTTTGGTTAGTATCTTGGTTTTGTTTTTCTATAACCTGCAACCTAGTCTCCATTGCCTCCATTTTATTCTCCAATAGTTCTATTTTATTTTTTTTATTTTTTTGGATTGTGTCTTCAAGGGATGCAAATTTATTTTCCAGCATGGCTTCTAACTCTATTTGTAGCTTGACTTCTCTTTCTTCTCTACATTTCTCTAAAGACTCTATATACTCATAAAGGCCTTGTAGAGTAACTGTGCTAGGTCTGCCTTTGGTAATCTTTGGTAGCTGTGGTGAAATATTCATACTTGAAAATATATGAGCAAATATGTATTAGAAAAAGATAAGGAATGTGTGCACCTGATATCAGCAAACCTGACTGCAGATCACATGTGCCCACCACAACCCGCAGACCTAATTGGAGCGGGAGCAATATTCTCGAAAACAATGGTCGTTGCAATTTTCTGGACAAGAAAAGGATAATTTTACAAGAGCGGAAACCCTAGAGCTGAAATTGAAACCCCAGAGTGCATCAAACATTGCACTATTCTCTGAAGGCCATAGTTGGGGTTTGAAGTGCCGTGGTATTTCCTCTTATTCGTTTGGTCTAAGGCCTGGAGCAATTTTCTCAAAAAACAATGGTCGCTGCAATGTGCCTTACCTCGCTAGTTCTGAAATGAATGATCAATCCATTGATTTGAAACACAGTTTTGTGAGCCTCAGAATGTGAGTTTTAAAATATTAATCGGAGCCTCAGAATGTGATCTTCTCATAATACGAGCTTTAAAACAATAATGTGAGCTTTAGATAAGTAAGGCAAGCTTTTAGAATGTGAGCCTCAAAATGCGAGCCTCAGATTAACCTTAAATTCTAATGCTCAGAATGCGATCTTCAAAACGAAATGTGAGCTTCAAATAAGTAAGGCAAGCTTTAGAATGTGAGCTCCATAATAGTAATGCGACAGAATGCAAGCTTTAGAATGCGAGACTTAGAATAGTAATACGAGCTTTAGAATGCGAGCCTGAGAATGCTAGGAACCAGACTGAATATATAAACACAAAAACAGAGCAAGTATATAATTTAGAATTGGTTTCAGACCGCCGAGTTTAGAAGATATATATACCACGCTTTACAATGTGAGCTTCAGAATAGTAATGTGATCTGCGAGCCTGACAATGCTAAGAACCAGAGCGAATATATAGACACAGAACTAGAGCGAGTATATAGTTTAGAATTGGTTTCAGACCGCCGAGTTCAGAAGATATATATATTATATATAATATATATATTATATATATATATATATATATATATATATATATATATTACATTTTTAATGTTTTTTTTAGTTCTTTTCTTTATATTTGTTCTTTTTATGTCAAAAAAAAACTGACATAAAAAATTTTAAAGTGTAAAAAAATGGAAATTAAAAAAAAAATGTCCACACTTAATACATTAACAAAATTTAAAGTGTCAAAAATTGTTAAATTTAGAATATAATTATTTACATTTCATACATTAGAAAATTTAGAGTAAAAAAATAGGTCTTTTAAAAAAAGGGCATGATGCAGAATCACCACTTTTTTAAATTACCATGCAAATCACTAACATTCTAAAACGTAATGTACATAAAAAAAAAGTAAAGTGCCAAAAACTATGCTCTAAAAAAAATGTGTGTTATGTATTGCCCCTTTTCAAAATCAGGTCACTTTTTTTCTATCTCTACGAAACGGGTAACAATATCAGTTCCTGTTTCAAAGTTTACATTGTTATATATGGCCCATGGGTGCATGCTTGTGTTTATCTCTCTCCTGCAAATGTAAAATTAAATAAAAACTAGAAATGTAACAATAGCTATCATCTTAATGAGTGTATTGAACCTAATGTTGAGATTTGTGTAAATGTTTCTATAGCAGAGTGGATAGTCTTGTGGCATAGTACAATCAAACATTTTATTGTGCCAGTCATGTAAGTTTTCCAAAACAAAGAAAACGTATCATAATTAGAAAATACATACAAAAAAATAGAATAGAATAACTATATACTTTTTGTGGATTGAAAAAAAATATAATCTTCACCAACAATTGTCAATATATGACAATAATTTTCACGCCTCAATCTCATTTTGTATAAGTTGAATAACTTCAAGAACTAAAGAGAATAACTCAATCATTGACTTTGAACACTATTTTTTTATGTGATGTATACAAACTTAACAAGTGATGTATTGTCCTAGTGAAAATAGTGACATGACATGTTAGTGTGACTCATAAGACTTGACATATTAATAAAACAATTACATGACCTTAACTCATAATTGTTGATGCAGTCTATTGAATAGTATTCTAATTATCTCAGTGGACCTACTATATCATACAACTTGTTAAGACCTTAGTTCTAGCTTATACCTATGTTCACTATTGTAATATAAAAAGGTTACAAACAACACCTTGGTTGACATAGTGAGCACGCTATGATAAGATGTTTGAATTTGACACTTTATGACAGTGATACATTACTATTGACTTGAAAGTTTGACTTATTATACAATGACCTTGATATATTAAACTCGGCATAGAAACAATGACTTGAAGGAAACTACTAACTTAACATAGTGACCTTATGAGTTTTAAAATTAGTTTATGCGTATAGATATGCACACATGGCAACATCTTGGAAAATGGTACATTGACATGGTCTTGTGTTAATGGGACAACCATAGTGCATGAAGCAACAACACCTTTGGAAAATGGTGTAATATAGAATATTGATCTATACAAATATGAATTGATAGACCTAACATTGATTCCTTACCATGAAAAGTACTATGATGAGTTGCTTGCTTTGACTTAACTCGTTTGACTGTGGCATTGACAGTGACAATGTTGACAAGTAATGTGATGGCACAACAAGTGAAATAGTCCCACTTCGTAAAATATGTGAGTTGAATACCTCCACCTTCAGAATAATGGTAGTAAGGGGATGGAGTCCTTATTTCATAGATATGATATAGGACATGAATTAGTGGCGTGTAATCCTTACACCCCAACATTAATCCTTCCAAATTATACTTAAACTAGTACAATTGTAAGTGGACTTGTTGATATTAATTCACTTTAAAATTACACACTTTTGGTGTGAAAATTAATATAATATTATTTAATTTGGTAATTAGGAATAATATTTATTTGGAAATATCCAAAAGATGACACATATGGATGTTGAGTAATCCTTTGTTAAAAAATTACATTGAAAAAAATGAAAGGATGCCACATAGGTGGTTAATAATGACTAATTTTAGGAAATTGGAAAATATAATTTTTGTGAGGGGTTAGATTGTTAGGCTTATATATTTTAGATATAGATGAAACCTCCATTGTATCTTTTTTTGGATGGGGGAATAGAATTATATAGAAATACTATTGAAATTTTATTAAATCATAGTGAATTTTGAGTCACTATGTTAATTATCTTTAGAAGGAGGTTGAGTAATTCAACACTAAACTACCTTGTCAAAGGATGAAGTGCACTAGGTGAGAAAAACCATCTAATAAAACATATTATGTTGTGGGTTTTATTATACTTCTTTGTTGATCTTGCATGACTTAGTGTTCTTAAGCGAAAAATGGTTTCCCTGAGTGTGGTCATTCGATCCTTCAAGTTAGTCCCACAAGAGGCACTTGAACCCCGCCAAAATACTATATAAAGTAGAGGTATTGGACCCCATTTGAGTTACACAAGTAATTCGGTCTACTCAAGAAGTCTAAGGCAAATTCAAAGCACAAAAAAGGTGAAGGATAGAAAGAAAAGCAAGAAGGTCTATTTGTTTGGCATGTGCATCAATTATTTGTTTGGAAAACTCGCACATATGGGAAGAAAGTTATCTTTGTTTAGATTTCAAGCTAGAGAAGAGCAACAAACCGAGTTATAGAAAGAAGCATTGTTGTTTGGGTGGATGGCATATCACTTGGTGAGTTGTCTTGATCAAAGATCTTGGAAGTCTTCCTTGAATTTCTATAAGAAGAGAAGTTTTTGGGTTTTTCTCCTATGGAGGGGATTTTTCTGGGCATAGAGCCTATTTCTAGTGTTCTTGTTTGCATTTTGATCTTGTTTATTTGCATTGTCTTGATGATGAACACAAAATAATGATGATGATGATGAAATAACATTATATCATAAGAATTGTCCATACAACAAGAGAAAACATTATAAAATAAACCCTAATTTTGTTTTCCATAGTTTTTCTCAACATCTATGGTATTGGAAGATTTGCAATGTAGAAATAAACAATTTCGTGAAAGAAAATACAATGAAAAACTAAATCATGCACCTGGTAGCCAAGCGCTTGGTGGGCTAAATTTGAGTAGTACTTCGATGATATTTTTTCCTGTATATATCTCCAACCCTAGTTACTCTTTCAAATCCAAATATGTGAATGAAAGTACCTACAAAACAAAGGAAGGTGGAGAAGTTAGATATGATAAATAATTAATAAAATAGAAGAAAAATCATACCAGTGCCTTATGCCCAATTAATAGAGTAAGAGTTTCTCCTACTTCCCTACATGAAAAATGTCAATTTATGGTCTTTCACTCAAATACAAACACAATTGTCAAATAAAGACAAATACTACATGAATTTATTTTCATGGAAAAGTTTGTTATTTCTTATAAACCTTTATGTAACTCCCACTTGGCTAAGAAATACAACACAAATATCAAACAAATTTTGTTCTCTCACCTAAACCCTTACCATTTTGAGATATTTTCTTCATATATTTGTTCCACTTCATCATCTGCATTAAAAGTAGTTGTCCTACACATATTCATGAGACCAATGAAGCTAACTTAGATTAAATTTGACCAAATATTAAATTTAATTGCACGAATAAATGATAATTAAAAAACATTATGTGCATGAATACTTGAATGAACTCCTCTTGGTTTCAAGAACAAATTGTTGGAGTAGTTTAATCTTGGAGGAAACCTCCCTCCACTCGACAAAGAAGTAGAAAAGTCAACATTGTTTGTTGTCATTCTATTGAATTGAGGGACTTTTACTCCAAGATTATCCAAACCCTAATCTATTCTCTATTGAACAAGGCCAACCACATGAAGGGGGAAGCTCTCATTACCCCTTCCCCCCACATCACTCTCAATTCTCAAATACCCAATCTGTCTACTATATAGGAAATAGTTGAAAGAAAGACATTAATATACATAAAAAAACAAATAGCAAACATTCATTCATTCATTCATAAATATACAAAATATTTGATATCAATAAACTTTATCATAAAAAAATATATATACATAATATGAAACAAGGTCATGTACATAAATAGACATATAGAAATTATTCATTAACATATAACATTCATTCATTCATTATAGACACAAAATACTTCATCTCAAAATATTTTATCATCAAAAATATGTTTTCATAATATGACATGTAATGTTTCTAATGATATAACTAATACAATAATTTCTTTTTCTTTTTCTTTATTTTTGAAGGCATGGTCGTGTATTCATGATGTTGTTGAGGTTGACACAAGATGTGTGTATCATTAGTTGTAACAAGAAAGAAATGTTAAATTGAGATTTTTTGTTATTATTCATTAGTAAAAATAGCATTAGAGTTTTCTTTACCTTGTGCACTAGTCGACATTGTTGGAAAGGTTGTTATATTTTTTACTATATTTATTGTAAGTAATCTATATATTGGTTGAATTTGTTAATCTCTATTAGTGAAACAACATTCTAACATATATTAGTTGTCAATTTACAACAATTTGTGATTATGATGACAATTTAGGTACATATGAGTGTAATTTCCATGATGGGATGTATGAATTGTCCTTCACACTTTGGTCGTCAATGATTATAACCTTGAATAAGCTAGCATTGGTTTATCATCAGCATCTCAAAATGACCTTGGATATGAAAATTTACCATGTTTGTCAACATCACTTCACAATGTCTCAAAGATGACCCCTTCTACAGATTATATGCATGAATTTATGGCAAGCCATCGCCTCTACATAGCCTATGATTGATTACAAGAACGAGTGGAAAAAGTACAATTTATAAGTAGGGGATCTTGTCAACAAAGATTTTTCAATTGTCCTTTATTTATTTTCCATCAGGATCAATCATAGAATAGGTAAAGGGGATGACCTTCCATAAATTCATGTATATAATTCATAGAAAGGGTCATCCATGAGATAGTGTGAAGTGATGATGACAAAAATTATAAATTTTCATATGCCAAGTCATTTCGAGATGATGAGATAGACCAGTGCTAGCCCATTTAAGGTTACAATCATTGAAGGAAAATTTGGGGAGGAAAATTCATATGTCCCATTAGAGACATTACACACATATGTACTTAAATTGTCATCATAACCATAGATTTTTGTGATTAGCCATTAAAGCAAGAGTAACTAGAACCTAAATTAGGAGTGTAGTAGTGTAAGGTGGAGTGGGTTTGGGATGCAAAATAGTATATGGTTGATTTATCATGGGCACAAATTGTGTAAAGGATTAGTTTAACACAAGAATATGATTATAGGTTCTCCGTGTTCATAACAAATTTAATTGAATTATACCACAAATTTATCAAATATATGGTATTCTACACCCTCCTTGTATCTGAGGTTAGTGAACAGAGGTTATCGAGCCCAGGTGGGATAGCACGTCCCTGGTGTATAGGCTAACCCTACCTATCTCTCTACAAAGTGACGATCTACTAGCCTATCTATGCTAGCCAAGATGGATCAGCTATGAATTTGTGATGATTATATTGGGCTATAAATCTATAAATGACCCATCACATTGATTTGTAACAAAATCCATGGAAGGATCTATATCTCAAGAAAGTGTCAAAGATTAAAGAGAAATCAAGTTAATATTTAAATTAACTCTCTTCCCTCGATTTATCAACATGGTAGTAGAGCTAGGTTTTGAAGAGATATAAAAAAGATAAGATCAACTTGGAACCATCTCATCTCAAGAAGAGAGAATTCCTTAATTCGAATTTGTGAAGGCAAGAAGAACAAAAATCTGGGCATAATTACTAGCCCTAATTGCAGAGATAAGGTCGATAGTATACACAAAGGAGAAAGGGGTTTTGGAGGGATATAAGCACTTTTCTTGATGACCGAATAGCTAGAAGACCTGCTCTCCTTGGACTAAACCTATCAAACTAGAAAGTGAATTTCTGGGCTCATTCTATTAGCCCTCTTCTTTGTGACATAACATCAGACTTACTTAAGAAGAGCGAGAGCTTAAGGACTCTAATCTTAACGAAATGAAAGGATATTTAATGAGCTCAAGAAATTCCAAGCATCTTGGTAAAATAAGCAAAGGCATGAGGTAATTTTACAAGATATGAAGTCTTCAAAATTTGCATGTGAAGCCTTTGTTTTAGACAAGTTTTGAGTGATCAGAGTCTTAAGTTGAAAGGCATGTGCATGAGTCTCTTTTGGAATCCCTAAAAGGTTTTCCATTGTCACTTTTTCAAAGGGAGCTTCTTATGAAACCAGTGCACAAAACAATAGAAAATATAGATCAATGCCTTAGAATTCGGCCTCTTTGAGGGGGTAACCTCTTTTACATTACACAAATGAACAATTCTTGGATGATACGAATGACAAGACCTCCTTTCTATATAGAGGAGTCTAAGGGGTCATAATCTAATCAGAGTTGACATAACAATAATAATGTAAGGGCACAATAATAACAATAGTGGGCTTCTATGGCACAATAATAACAATATGGGGACTACATGGGCACAAAAATATAATAAGGGGGTTGTACTAATAAAAATAAGGGGTTACACTAGTAGTATAGGGACCTAACATGCCCCTCTCCTTCAAAAAATGTTGTCTTCAATGCTTGAGTAGTTCTTGATACTTATGTATAAATTCTTGTCCTCCCATGTGGAATCTTTAGTGGGTAAGTTCTTCCACTTGATGAGATACTCTGAACTTGATCTATTTCTTAGTTGTAGATTTCTCAGTTCTGTGACTGATTTAGGTTCCAATATGATTTTTCCTTCCTTGTCAAGTTCTCATAATACTGTTTGAACTAGGATTTTCTTCAACTTCTGAATGAGTTCCCACTCCTTTCGGCATATGGATATCTATAAGGTCTGACGTTTGGAGGAACACTTAGTGGAATCAAATGAATAGCATGATCATGATCATGAATAGGTGGGAGGCTTTTGGGAGTCTCAAATACCTTGGAGCGATTGTCCAAAACGTTTTGGAGATATGGAGAAATGCATGATTTTGATGTGGGATCCTCTAGTGAACATAATTATGCAATTACACCCCATTATTCTTTATTTAGAAGATTTTTCATGCTGTTAGAGTTGATTATCTTTCCCAGTTTCCCTTCGATGCCCCTCAATTCAACTTCCTTTCCTTCCTAAAAAATTTTCAAGAAAAGTTCTTGAAAATTAAAAGCTATAATACCCAAAGATTGTAGCCATTAGACTTCTAGTAGAACAGTAGCACCACCCATTGGAATGGAAAGCATTGGGATATTCAATATATATTCAACCATGGATAGCTTGTTATTATGGCACTTTCTAGAGCAATTTATGGTTCCTCCACTTGCAACCATCACTTGACACTCTGGTGCTGGATATAGGAAGCAATTCAATTCCTTGGTTATCTTACAATGAATAAAATTATGGGTATTGCCTGAATCAATCAACACTATTACCTTTTTCTTCTTGATATGTACTTCTATCTTGATAGTTTGAGGAGTGGTAATTTCTTCAAATGCATTACAAGATATGGTCGGATTCATTTCCTGATGCTCGATGTGATATTTCACTTCTTGAACATTTTTCTTCTTGATATGTCCTTCTCTATTGATAGTTTCAGGAGTGGTAATTCCAGCCAATGAATTACAAGATATGGTGGGATTCACTTCTTCTTTCTCGATGTGATATTTCATGTCTTGAACCTTTTTCTTCTCGATATGTCCTTCTATCTTGAGAGTTTTAGGAGTGGTAATTCTTTCCAATGCTTTACAAGATATGGTCAGATTCATTTCTTCTTTCTCTAGGTGGGTTCCTGGTGTATCACCTCTTCTTTTGATGTTTCTTTATCATTTTCTTCCTCCTCTTCATAATCTATGTAAAATAATTTCTTCTCAACACACTTATCACCTTTAGTGTATTTGTTATCACAATTGTAACAAAGCCCTTTTTTCTTTTTTCTTCCAATTGTTGTGGTGTAAACCTTGTAGGTTGTGGAAGGCTAGGAGAAAAAAAACTTTCATAATTATAGTTGTGAATGGTGGTATTCCTTGTTTCCATAATTTCGCTTTCAATTTTTCTTGCCAACCTGAATACCTTCTCCAATGAATCAGGTTCCCAAAGATGAACCTCATGTTGAATGTTATCCTTTAAAGTCCGTATGAATACATCAACCATTTTCTTCTCTGGAATATAATTTACCCTTATATTCAATTTTTGGAAGTCCTCAATGTGCTCTGCCATTGAACCCTTTTGTTTGAGATTTATCAATTGGTTAAAGAAGGTGTTTCTCTTTGTATCCTCATAATGTGCTATCATTTCCTCCATGAAAATTGACCATATGACAAGTGGTTTACGAGAACAAAGCCCTTTATACCATAAAAATCGATTCGGTTCTAAATAATTAGATGTAATACGTACCTTTTGTAATAGTGGTACACCATGTAGATCAAAATATTTCTCCATCTGTAGTATCCAATTTACCGGATCCTTGCCATCAAACTTCCTCATCTCATTTTTTCTTGATTTTAGGAGTTCAATCTTGAAACGACTGTAACTCTGTACTTTCAGATCTTTAAGTTCTAACATTTTGGTTTTAAATAGTACTCTAAGTCCTCTTTCTAACTCTAGAAGTTTGATCATAATTGGATTCCAGAAGAAATATTTATTCCCAATCTCCCACGATGGCCTAATTATAGACTAGTTCAGTAGAGTGAACTTGTAAGACGTGCCACCTGTCACTATTTCAGCCTTAGGTTCTAAAAATTATACCCCAACAAAATAAAATCTGTCCTCTTTCCGTAACTTCTTACGACATTTCAATCTGATGCTCAGAGAGAATTTAATGACGATTTTCCCAAGGTCACCTGTTTAGGATGTAATTCGGGAGTCTGCAAAAACCCTAAATTCCTCAGATCATATTTCCGAAAATGTAGCAAGACAAGATCTAAAATTTAGATTCAAGGTTCAAAATGATTTCTTCTCAAATGGGTTTTTGTTTTAGGTTTTGAAACTTCGTAGCGAAAATGTTATAGAAAAAATTCCATGATGGCCTATTTTAGATGAAATTTTGGAGCTTGCAAACACCCTATCTTCCTCAGATCATATATCCTACAATATAGCAAGACAAGATCAGAAATTTGGACCCGAGGTTCAAAGAGATCTTTTCTCAAATGGGTTTTTTTTTAGCTTCTGAAACATTGTAGAAAACAATTTATAGTGAAAATTCCACGATGACCTATTTGGAGTAGTGAAACCCTAGAATCCAAAGATCTAATACCAAATGTTATGAAACTAGCTCACAAAAAGATAGAAAAGATAGATCAATGCCTTATAATTCAGCCTTTTAGAGGGGACAACCTCCTTTACATTACACAAATGAATAATTCTTGAATGATACAAATGAAAAGACCTCCTTTCTATATATAGGAGTATAAGGGGTCATAATATAATCAGAGTCGACATAAAAATAATAATGTAAGGGCACAATAATAACAATAGTGAGCTTCTATGGGGAACAATAATAACAATATGGGGACTACATGGCCACAACAATATAATAAGGGAATTGTACTAATAAAAATAAGGGGTTACACTAGTAGTATAGGGACCTAATAGAGCTGAAATCGCTATTGAAAGAGGATACACATGTGCATAAAAGAGATCCAATATCGATGGTATTGATGATCTTGTTCCGAGCTTAGGTATTGTTGAAAGAATTCCAAAAAACATACTCTACACATGTGCATCAAGACATCGAAATTATGAGCACGTAAAGAGACATATAGCAAATATTCATTAACATATAGCATTCATTCACTCATTCATTAATTGCAAACACAAAATACTTCATCTAAAAAAAAATTATCCTCAAAAATATGTTTTCATAATAATTGTAAAATCATTTCTTTTTCTTCTTCTTTATTTTTGATGGCTTGCCTGTGTACTCATGAAATTGTCGACGTTGTCGCAAGAGGGGTGGATTATCAGCTGTAATAATAAAGAAATGTTAAATTGATTTTTTTTTTTTATTATTATTCATTAAAAAAATTAGCATTAAAAATTTCTTTACCTCATGCACTAGTAGACATTTTTGGAATGGTTGCCCTGTGCTCCTCTTATGGTTTCTCGATGGTGTTTGTATGTTGTGGTGTGATCTTTGCCAAAAAATCCTATATAAGAAAGAAATTAGTTTTTGGATTAGATAATGTAAAAGTTAAAAAAAAAAAAAAAAACATTCATAATTGAACTTATGACATAAAAAAAATCACTTTAAAATATGGTTATTACCTGATATCTCTAAAGGCATTGGTTGAACATGTTGACCCTATCTTTTATATGAAGACTTTTATTTCTAATGCAAATCAAATGAGAAATTTCTTCATTTTCTCTAACAACAAGCTTATCGATTGTTATGATTGGGTAAAGAGACATGTACAACCCATCATCATCAAACCAATTAGGATCTATTGTAGTGGCTACAACCACCCTCCAAAATGTTTCCTTAGCCTCATTTTGGATCCTCCCTGCCAACCATCCTCAACAACATTTCTTGCACTGTCAAGTACATGAGCTTCAATAATTTTCTAGAAGATTTCTAGCCTATGCGTGATAGCTTATTTCACTCCCCTCACAAGCTATTTCTTTGGACTTGGTCCAGATGCAGGTTGAGCAGCTCCCTCAAGAAATTGTGCAATTATGGAGGGGAACCAATCTTCCCTCTAGAAATTGTGCAATCCTGACTGGAAACCTACTGGGCTCAAAAACTGGACAACCTTGTTAGTCAACCTTCTCAATGAAAATTGTGCAATCTGGGCCAACAGGACTGCTTAGCCTAGAAATTGTGCAATCCTGGGTAACAGTCAGCTGCTCCTCCCAGAAATTGTGCAATCCCTCTAGGTAGCCAGCCCAACTCCCTCCCAAAAATGTGAAAATTTCTCCCTCGGGAAAGTGGGTTGTTGCATGTGCCATCAGGTTGATCGATTCCACTCGAGACTAAGAAAACTTGACTTGCATGCATGGGCTGATTTTTCCTGAAATAGCAAAAAGCAGTATGCAAAAAATCATCCCTAGATTTTAGGGAGATTTTTTTAGCAACTAGAGGTTACATGCAAATATTGTTTTAGAAACTTTCCTCCAAGTGTCGTGTTTCCCTAGATTTGTGGCATGCACGTCATGAGCCTCAAACTTGTTTATTCGATGGTTTAGAGCTCACTTCTTCACATCGATCTTGGATTTCTGACATCCCACAACACATCCAAGAGTCTTTGACACATCTACCTTAGATATTTCTAGGTAAGTCCGCTTAACTTGTCTTTCACAACATTTATGTCACTTTTTGTGTTTTGGCTTGTGTGAGTGTTGTCTTCTTGATTTTTGTGAACACTTGTTGTCGTTTGCATGCATATTAACTTGTACTAGCACTGTTTCAGTTTTTGTTAGCATCTCATTGTTGTCGCATGCATGACACTATTTCGCACGAAGCACGAATGGTCATCAATTCAATGACGCATCTCACACACATGCATGTTGTTTCATTTTCTAAATCTTGCATTCACTGTTTTCATGCACAATCATTCACTCCTTCTTACACTTAATATTGCCATGCATTGACATCCACATTTTCTTTCATTTGCCCATCGACGGGTCTAGGTAACCTTAGCCCGGACTCTGCCTCACCAAGACAACATTGCGCAATCCTTAGAGGGAAGGCTCTGCATTCCTCCCATAAAGTGTGCATTTCACCCCAATGACTATCCTCCAGTATTGTATTGCAGGATTCTTAGGGACAGTGACTGCTGGCCCAGAAAATTACGCAATGCAATCACTGGGCCTGCAACCCTTGCCAGCTGAAATTGCGCATTGTGCAATCCTAGCACCCAGAAGGCTAGTCCGGATTTCACATTGCGTAATTCCAACATCCAGCCAACCTCCACACAATTTGTACTACCTTTTGTGTAGTTCCAGTAGCCAGTCTCCCGACCTCCTAGAAAAAATTGCGTAATCCTGTCCAGTCAATTCCCAGGTATGTTGCATGTCGCTCCTCAAGTTTTCTTTGGTTTTAGCTGATAGATTTCTTGCCATGCATATCACCAAGTCTCTAAATCTAGTAGGTGTTCGTCCACCTCTTAGCAATTCAAGATCAATGGCATCCAAGAGAGGAGGATCAAAGGACACTAACGAGAGCGCAACTAGAGCAGCAATTGGGTGAGTGTCTATAAGGTTTCTAATCTATGAAGACACCAAGCTGATTGTAGACAAGGACATCAAGCTGAAATGGAAATAGGTCAATGATTCAATTGAAGAAACATTTGGGGAAGACCTTGAAGACTACCAAGTCTATGTGAACATTCCCAAGTCCAGCTTGTACCAAATTGCATGCAAGTATCTCGTGTTCCCATGCACAGACATGATACATTGGATCATCTCGCACACTTATCTTGAGACGATGACATTGTGAAGTGACAGCTGGATGAAGATTGCTACCTTCAGGGCACAGGATTATGAACATATGTCCCATATGTTGAAGCCAATGATCACCATGCAGACACCCTTCAGCATACCCAATATCAATGCCAACTCCAAGGATATCTTGAAGAACTGGGTGAAGGAGCTGGCCAAATTCAAGATGACACCCAACCAGGTTTACAAGACAAAGATACTACAGAAGGCATATCAATACTTGGTCATCTTTGCATGTTTCTTGTATGGCCAAGAAAGCACAGAAACCTTCCCACAAAGTTGGGTTGATCGCATTGGACCAACTGGTTTGACATGTTGGCTCACAGACTGAAGGAATAGGTAACAAGAGCTCGATAGCCGCCCAAAGGTCAACAAGAAGAAATCTACATGTTTGCTTACATCTTGGATGCAATTTATTCCTGTCAAGATTTCCTAGGCTTGAAGTGGGCATGGACATTGGCGGAGACCTCTGTGAACACTTATTGTAAAATGTTGTCTAAATGCAGCTTCAGAGGAGTTGTAAAATGTTGTCCGAATGTAGCTTCAGAGGAGTTATCACATAGTTGTCAGATCATTTTGTCACCCCAGTGTACAAAATGATATTTGAGCAGGATCCACCTTGCATGTCAAAGGCAATAATGGAGGCATTGATCGACATAGTGGGTTGGTATGCCTCGCTGTCTGGCACCTTCATATGAATGTACAACATGGAGAAGCCTCTGCATGTTTTACCAAATTTTTCCTTGGACAAGCTTGTCATGCAAGATGTATCATACCACATCTCGGCAGGACTATCAGCTAGGTTGCACCGAAAGAAGAAGACACCTTGGCCCACTCTTCCATTGCAGATCGAGTTAGATGAGATATGAAATTTCAAGCACAGGTATGTCGAAGTAGAGGAGATCAAGAAATATCCTTTTGACACACGAAGCTACAATATGTATGACCCTCATTGTTTTGTAAAAGATAATTACACAAGACTATAGTTTCAGTGGATCCACGGGGCGTGTCATTGGGTGGAGGAAGACCCATGGAGATATTGTTACATGTTCTCCAGACCCAATGAACATGTCAAGATCATTTTGGAATGGTTTGTGAAGCAGCGTGAAGCAACATTTAGGAGAGCACTAGTAGCAATAGTAGCATAGGTAAAAATACATGCCTGTGACAAAGGCAAGAGGAATATTATCGACAATGCAGAGGCAGAAAAAAGCTACAAGTTCCGAGAAGACCCACTTGTGCAGAAAGTATATTTGGAAATAGAGGCGAAGAGGCAATAGCACGAAAAGGGGAACATGCAAATACAGAGAGAAAAATGGAGAATGGAGGAAATAGAGAAGGACTTGCATGAGTTGAAGGAGCAACTATGGAAGGAACAAGAGCTGAGAAGACAGGAGAAGTAAGCGCAACAATAATAGGTACAACAGGGGGCACAACATGTGTAGACTAATGAAACTGCACCCATACAGGTAGTTGACTCATCTGAATAGCTGGCACTAAGAAGACAGTGTGAGAAATCACAGGAGCAGGACTTTACTTAAGAGATTGAACAAGAACTTGAGCACATGGATACAAATATGGAGCAATAGGAGATAGAGCAAGACATTGACCTCATGCCTTATCACCAAGAGGTTGGCTTACCATCTTCACCCCATCCAGAAGTGGTGCAAGTCCCAAGCGACCAAGAAGACACTAAGATCCTTGGAGATAATCCAGAAGGAGAGATGCACAACATCTCATTCAACGAGTCACAACATAGAGTTGTGAAATATCACAGAGCGTCTACTTCGGATGACAACACATCTCCTACATAGTTTGAGGAACGAGTGATTGTGTCTGACGTGTGTGAACATCCAACAACATTTCCTGATGCTACCAGCGCATATGTTGAAGCCACTATATCGAGTGTTTGCTTCCTGATAGCAGAGAATGAGCGAATGGCTAAGGAGTTACAGATGGCCAAGCAAGGAGGAGAATTGGTTACGGCATTTGCTTGAGTAGAGTTGAAGAAGGAAATACTAGATGAAGTATTGTCCCTTGAGTCAGTCATGTGGGTGTTTTATTCCATGTTTGGCACCGTGCATAAGGCAATTGTCCATCTCAACAGTTAGCAGTAGCGATGCGCTAGGAAAGAACGTATCTTGTCAAATGTGCATGTTGCTATTGATTACATGCCAATATGGACAATGAGATACAAGGGAGCCCTGCTACACTTTCCCAAGATGATGAAGCCCAAAGCAATCAAGTTGAAGGCACACATCTAGAGTCAGATCCGAAACTACGAAGATATCCCGCAGGTAATCACTAGTTTAAAGGCTTCCCATGCATGGGTATTCAGGAGTATGGATGTTATTGTGTGCACACACATGATCCCATCTATTGGGACACTCACCCAAGCAAAGAAAAAGGCACACGTCCGACTAGAGCTTGACTTGTACTTTGATGACTTGGTGATTAGTGTAGACACCATGCATTAGTATGTTGTTGGTCCGACTACACTCAAGACAATGATGCGCATGTTATTAGACAAGTTGGACAGAGGAGCCCGAACATTGCTCCTAGATGCAATGGAGGCAAGAGTTCATTTCCAAAAATATGTCACCACAAAGTACACAGACACTATCACGGACTACCAAGCATGGCATCAATTCGCTACTATCGATCACCATGAGGATGTCAAAGAGATGGTTTTCCCACAGTTGTCCGAGTCATAGTGATGTCTTGAATGACTTGCTCAAGCCTATTTTGTCTCACATGGGTACATGTGCAAATTATATGTAATGTCTTATCAAGTGGAAGTTCAAGTGTCAATAGTTTGATGTAACAATCATAGAGTAGATGAAGAGTCATGAGGTTAGATGTACAATCACAAAGGGGAATGTCAAGGGCCACCCCACCCTTTTCTATATATAGTCCCTCATAACTCATTGTAAAGTCTTTTGGTCATCCAAGCTTCCGATAGGAGTATCTTAGAGAGAGCTTGGATAGTATTGTAACGAGCCTTACCTTATCCACTGTGCAGAGCTAGTATATCTATTTGGAGGAGCAAGCATCAGTGACTGTAACATTCCGATGTTGAAACTAGTGGTTGGTCATGGTTGTATTTTATGACTAGAACTTTCACTTCTTAGTATAACAGAGCCAAAACATTTTGTGCATATGTCATATTGTATTTCAACTATCTTGTTTAGTCTAAATGACATATGTATATGTTTGCTTAAGCATGCATGTGTAGCTATTTTTTGTATATGTATGTATGAGTGTTACTGAAATGTGATGTTGGTTTAACCATCACTTTGGATTTCTAGCTCACTTGCCTTCTAGTTTGTGATGCATATTAGCTCGTGTGTTTCCTTCTTAACTCAGTTCTTTCATAGGTTTCCAAGGGGCGCACTCACCTCACCCTCCATGTATTAGAACCACTCATGCACATTCCTTGAATTACTGCATATGTCACACTCTTGCTACCAAAAAGGGCATCTTACTTGCCTTTATGCGAAACTGTGGTCAAGGTGATACCATACAACCCACTGCTGGGACTCCTACACCAAACGGTCTGAGGTCTAGTTGGGACTTCTTACCGGGGAGATCCCCTGACATGTTGGTGGGTCCAACACTATCAACAGGATCATTAAGCACTTCACTAAGAACTTTATCAGCAACATCTTTGGGATGCTTCGAGGATGATGCCTTCCCCTTATCACTCTATTTACCAAATAAATTTAATTTGTAATTTTATTCCACCATCCTCAACTATAAACAATTAAATATTTGAATTTGATGAAACATTTTAGATCAATAAAAAATTCCAATTTAATGAGTCACCTCAATTGGATTGGGTATCATTTGGCCGAGAACCATCATGAGGTCATTGGACAATGGGCTATAATATTTTTGTTATTTTAATTGACTTGGATTAGTTCTAGATTAGGAGGCCTAGTTAGTAGTACTAAGTGATTCAATGGTATATTTAAATGAGAAGATTGCCTTTCGTTGATCATGATCTTTTTAAATGGATAGTTGAGTTAATTATCACATGAGCTGAAACAATTATATAATTGAAAGGGACACATGAAGATGTTGAAAATAGCAACAAGAAATGATAAAAATAGAATCTAGAAATTCCAATTTTAATTTGTCCTTGATTTAAAATTGTGAATTAAAATCGAATTTAGTCTCACCAGCTACTTGTAAATAATTAATTAACTCAATATGGATTAATTAGTTGGAGAATTCAAGTTAGAAGTCTTTCTGAAGTCATGCAAGAGTTATCCCTTAAATTAAGGAGATTATCGCTTAATTAAGGAGATAATATTGAGTTATATTTGAGTTGTAATTAGTTAACTCAATTTACTGAGTTAAGTCTAGTTAAATTAGTTCCAAACTGTTTGAGGAACTAATTGTGAGTTATCAGTTAGTTGATGCATGCATGCACTCAACCAGTGTACTCCAGATAACTGAAGATTCCCTCATCAGAAACTCATTCATGTCTATTCTGAGAAAGACCTAGTTGAGTTAAATGTCAAGGATAGTGTACTATCAGTTGCATGTGTTTTCCTATAAAGGAAACTCATGCATGCTGCCAAGGTAAGGTTCCTTGAGGATTTCGCAATTCTGACAATGTGTTCAAGCAGTGTTCCACTTGGTGAGGTGAGAATCATCCACTAGGAACAACACAAGGAAATAGGAGCTTGGAGGGTAGAGGAGAAGGCTTGTAAGAAGCTTTGATTGCCAGTGAGCATATGTGAGGATTGTACTGAGAGCTGGCTAGCAGTGAGAGCTAAGGCTTTGTATAATTCCTATGTATTTCCACCTTGTATGATAATACAGATAGCGGGGTTTTTAGCTGAGGCTTTCCTCAAAGTATTTTCATGTGTCTCATGTGCGTTGATTCTTCTTCTTCTGATTATATTGTTCAGCTCTAATTCAACTCGATCTTTAAGCTTCCGCAAATTGATAGTAGAAGTAGATTATAGTATTTTGCTTTGGTTATATTGCATTATCGGGTTTATCTACAATCAGATTTTCTACATGGTCTTAGAGGTAGATTTGTAGAGAATTTAGAGAATCTCTACATGGTATCAAAGCTAGATTTTTAGAAATTTTATACAGAAGATGAAAAATTTAATCACTGAAACTTAGAGGAATATCTAGGAAATCTCATTTCAAATTGTGGAATCTGATCATGCTCTATATCCATAATGTCATGTGTAAATCTTGACGTACATTGTTCAGGGGGTGCAAATGCTACTATGGGTGGTTGAGTGGTTGTACCAGTTTCAATGAACGATGATTCACTCATAGGTGGAGCATCAACGCTGCTACCAATGTTGGCCCCCATAGTCATAGCATGAGGATCATACTCCGCCAAAACCTCCTGTAACATAAAGAGTTTTTTAGAGAGGATGAGATAACTAAATCATAAACAAATAAATGGGATAATCAAAAGAGTTTCTCACCCATACTGATGAACTTGTTGTAAAGGGGGTTCTAATTTAACCTTTTATATCATCTGTCTAAGGTTCAATCAGAACTAAAGAATTAAGTTTCATGTTTGCTTTGATTTTAAGCTTTTTTATTGTTTGGATTGGATCGATAGACATAAAAATTGTGTCATCAATAACCTCTTCCTCACGAGAATATGTGGATTTCTCTAAGGCTAGTGCCTCCCCTTAACACCCTATTTATCAAATAAGTTTAATTTGCAATTCATCCATAATTAATTATCATTATACTTATAAGAAAACCACTACTAACATATGTCTAAATTTATATAGAAACTTTACATTATATCATGGCCAATATAAAAGTTTCTAAATTTATAAAAACTTCATCATCTTGGAAGGCTCTTCCAAGAGGCATTATGATAGGATCAATATATATTCCATATTGTATAGAAATGATACTTTGAAAAGGATGAAGGAATGCATTTGATCAAGTTGTTCATATGCATAGTGAATCTTTCATTTAGTTATATGATGCCTAAAAATATGAATTTGAGTTACTCTATAATGGATAAAATGATACTTGTATATATATGTCATGGTTATATTATTTTACATACAAATACATTGATGTTTACATGTTGTGAGGTTGGTGCCCTTTGACCTTGATCAACTTGACACAATATTTTAACCATGACTATTAAAATGTTTCCTCAACTTACAGTATGTCTAACAATATATTATAGTAGATGAAAATAATAACATAAAAATAGAAATTGCTTACAAGTCAGGTAAAATCTAATATATATCGCACCCATAATAACAATATTTGTATTTATTCTATTCAAATTGCAATCAATGAGAAATTGTTTGCCTGTAGCTATTGATTTAATGGCACATATGAATACATGGTTTCCTTCACGTACCTTAAATATGCAATTGGGTTGCTTGTTTGTGGTGACAGGATGTGTACTGTTTATAAACCCTGCAATATTCCATTCTGCTTTTGGCCTTCCATCAATATATATAGTTGTGCCTTTATTTTCAACATTGTCTTTTAGTTGGGTATAATCTACGACCACTCCATATCTTTGCATACTTTTGCTATATTATATTAGTCGTACCAAATCATTATAGTTGTAACATGGTCTGACATACTCCATCCATTTAGTAACTCCTCAGTAACATACCTTTATGTCATCCATGGAAAATAGCCCCAATCCATGTAATGATGATGGGGCAATGCAGTATATCCTTTCATTGACAAAAAAATAAGTGTTTATTTTAGGAAGATCCCTAGGTTCCCATTGGTTCACTAGATGTTTGTACCTCAAGGGCACCTCTATGTCATCTATGATCTCATTATCATAAGAACATGACCCCCCTTTAGCGAGAAACATTTCCATGCATCTATGGAATTTTCTTCTAATATTTTCACCTCTAGTTGATCTTCGCCTGCTAGATGACAGAGCAAATGTTTGGTAAATTTCTTCTATCCTACCTAAACTTTTAGTCACTCGATGAAGATAAATCTGACAAATACCTATTTGGTTGAACATCCTACAACACTCCATCAAATGATAGAAACTGTTAGCAAGTATCATAAGGGGTGTTGAGAAACATCTTGACGAAAAGACAAGAACATTATAATAGTACAAGTGAGTTACAAGGCATTTATTTGCGTTTAAAATATTCAAGTAATATTTAAAAACTTGAGAACTTGAGAACCTATTCATCCTAACTAATGAACTCACTCAGTAAATTGAGAACTCAGCATAATCTGATAGCATTTAATCTTCCATTACAAAAAATCACCCACATACTTCGATATGTTGAATAATGTGACTAGTTTAAGTCTTCATAATTATCATTTGACTCATGTCATGATATAGTTATTTTGTGTCTATCAAAATAAGAAAGAAATTTTTTTTGTAAAGCATGTGTTTCATGCTCAAGTCATTTTGTCATTAGCTCTAGCATCCATTAAATGCTCCTAAGGCTTGTCATGAGTCAAGATTCCTTGTCATATTGTAAAATACCCTTTCGGGAATATTTATGAAGGAAAAAAAAAATATTTTGAAACTATAAATGTCTAGAAGGCTCCCATGACCAAGTCATCTAGCCAAGGAAAAGTTGGCCTAGAGAGGGATAATGGTGCCTCTTGGAAAGGCTATACAAATATCAATCTTCAACCTATTGATAGACACATCAAGATTTCAACATTTTGTAATTTGTCTTCTAAAGTTCACACGTGCAAATACCCGAGGGTTTCTATGGTTTCCTCAGGTCCAAAATTGCAAGAGGTTTTGCAGGTTGCCTTGGTGAGCTTGAAAGGCTAGAATATCCATCATCCTAAAGAGATCTTGTTTTGCCACCCTTGGAGATTTTTTTTTAGTGGACTTGGAGTACTGGAAAATTTCATCATACAACATATATCAAGAACCAAATTTCTCTTGTTTTCATCGTGTATCAAATCAAACTTTATCCCAAACTGAGTGAGAAATGCAAAATGGAAACATAATTGGTGTTTCTCCTATGGCTTAGTTGAATCAACGCGCTCATGTCTATTGGGAAATGTAACTAGTTTCAGTCTTCATAATTGTCATTTGTCTCATGCCATGATGTAATTATTATAGATTGATCAAAAGGAGAAATAAAATTGTAAAAAGAAAATTTTATAAAGTAGGTTCCATGCGTGAGTATTTGGTCAATATGTCAGGAATCCAAGAATCAATTGCATGCCTATAAAATTGTCTTGAGTCAAAAGGTCATTTTCATTATGTAAATACCCATTTGGAACTTTTATCAAAGAAAGAAAATCATTTTGTATTTTGGAAAAATGTTTATAGTGCTCCCAAGAATAGATCAGCTAGCTAGCTAAAGTTGGCCTCACATTGGGATTTAAGAGCCCTTGGAAGGCTATATAAAGTAGACATTCAACCTCCTTTGAGAGACACCATACATGCACTTCATTTGAGAGAAATTATGCAGATAATAAGAATTGTGAAGTACAAAATAAGGAGATATGAGTTTAGTTGAGGAGAAAACAACCCTAGAAGACATTGAAGTTCTGTAACATGCGAAGTTCGTATTGAAAGTTCTAACTAGTATTGGTCTTCTTAATTATATTTGTATCATGACATGATGTATCTCTTATGTAATTATAAAAAATAAAAAGAATATTTATTTATTAAAGCATGGGTTTCATGTTCAAAGTTTTTGGTTCCTAGGTCTAAGCACCCATTGAGTGCTCTAGGGTTTTTGTATGGAGTCAAAATTTATGTCATGATGTAATAGATCCGATTGGGTTCTCGTATCAAGAGAGAAAATTATTTTGATGTTTAGAAAATTCTAGAAATACCCCATGACCAAGTTGACCATCCATGATAAATTCGGCCTAGAGAGGCCCAATCTAACCCTTGTGAAGACTATAAATAAGAGGACTTCGACCTCCTTTAGTGACACACATCTTGGAATTTCATCTGTGATAGAAAAGTAATGTGAGGAGGCGAGAAGAGAAGAAACCACCCTAGTGAAGAAAAGAAGAATCTCAACAAAAGAAAGAAATCCAATCTCCTACTATTATTGGCCCACTCGTGCAAGTTTCTATGATTCTTGGGTTACTGCAAGTTCAAGTTTTTGGAAGCCAGAGTTGAAGGCCTAATTGATGAAGCCAAAATTTAGAGAAGTTACATTTTTGGTAAGTTCAACCTTGTTGGCTCGTTGGAGATCTTGTTTTCATTCAAGGAAGATTGTTTCGTGGTTGGCTTAGTCTTGAGAATTTTTTGTTTGGATTGTTTGGTGGTTGGCTTGGCCTTGGGAAGGCCTCGCGATGATTCAAACTCTTAATGATTTATATCCTAATAAGGAGAGAGATTTATTGAGCATGTTTAAAATTTTCTATCTTTAAAATTAATAACACATTAAACATGATTAAATTATGTCCAAATTTTCATTAGAATTATTGTTTTTGATTGCTACAATTTGAATGTCCATGTGATGCTATAAATCAATTCTCATTTTTCTTGTGCATGTGTACCTAATACTGAGATAGAATAGGTGAGGAGAATTGAAATTTGTATTAAAATTAAATCTATTATATGTTCTATTACTTATGCCAACTACTTTTCCTTTTGGTTACAGAGAAAATGCCTAGTAGCCTAAGATTTTTGTGGGCATGATCCTCAAATTCATTTTTACAGAGGTGATTGCCCTATACAATTTGATTGTAGGAATTATTTTATCATCATGATTTGGTTAGTAAACATATGACTAATACAAGCTTATAATTGAAAATTTTTGGCTCTCTAGAATTGAAATTTGTAACAACTACAAACCCATATTGGGTTTATTTCTTTATATCACAAAATTATTTTAATTGGTCTGCTTTTTTTAAATTGTTTTGTAAAGGGTTGGTTACTTGAAGTAGATTTACTTGGGAGAAGGAATTGTTTTCCTTCTTTATTTGGACATTATTTAATAATAACCTACTCTCTCTCTCACTTTCTCTCTCTATATTCTAGCTTCTATATTCTTATGTAGGAAAAATCATTACACTATATCTATAACTATCTCTTTGACACAATCAAAGGCTTTTGATTTATGAAGAATAAACCTTAGTTATGTTGTTATATATCCCTTAGAGGTTTTTAGTATTTTAATGATTTAGATGAAATGTTTTAGAAGTTCATAGGCATTTATTTTGGTAGCAAAAATATTTTTAAATGTTTTTATTATAAATTTTCTTTCATTGTTTAAAGCTAATGTTGAAGGGAACTCCACAATTATTTACAAAATATATTTTGTAACCCACTTTGAAAACTTGATTGTATACCAAAGGAACTTTTGTGTGTTATTTTTTATGTCTATTTTGAAAATTTGCAAGGAAAGAAACACATGCAACTCTATAGACACCCCCGTAAGGTTGGAAAGCACCACCCAAATGGAGAGAAGAATTTGCATGTGACATTATTTGACAGATTCTTCGAAGTGTTACACTAAAATTTCCACCACATGTTCATCAACTTAATCACTTTGCTATGGAGTATATCTATGTGCCAATAGATAACCTAGAGCTAGCATTTCCAGCAAGAAATGACAAAATAGGTGACTAGGGAGAAGCCATCAATTATATGCAAAATTTTGGTTGGCGAGTAGGGCTCGGAGGTAGATGGTGCATGAGATCAACTTATGGTTGGGAGGATTGTAATATCTCTTGATACATTCCCATAAGGAGGTTAGGTATGTATTATATTAATCTAAAGCTAGTTATATATATAATTGTCATAAGAAGAGTATAATATATGAGAATCTATCTAAGACTTAAAGTAGATAATTTTCTATTGGTGACTCCTAAATTGTACAACACGAACTTGTGATAGGTAAATCTCTATCAACGAAACTAGAGACTATAGTGTGTGTGAAGTAAATGGTTACAAAGAATCTTGAAATTATATTGTCGCAAGTACTGACTCTTGATACAATAGAGTAATAGAGTATGGTGTTCGTAATCTAGTTCTTAGTTTGAGTTCTAGTCATTATAATTAAATATTACAAAAGGTGATGTGGCTCAAGAGAGAACTTTAAACATACATACACACTCAAAGGACTATATATATAGATACAAGCATAGAATCAATGTAAAAAAAAAAAAATAGTTAGGCTAGTTTCCATAGGGGGTGGAAAGGTTAATCACCCTTACTCTTAACAAGGTAACAGTCTCAGGTTCTTAAATAAATAAGTCATAGGAAGGGGAGGTAGGTCCCTCATAGGCCTTTCCTAAGCCACCTAGACTATATATGGGTAGTTGTGGTATGTATATGAGCTACATATATATTTATTTATATATGTGTAACTTAATCTTGGTATGAATAAATGACATGGGTTATAGAAAAAGAAAAAAAGAAGATTTAATAAAGAACAATAAAGAGACAACATAGATTGTGTCTCAATAAGTTATTATAAATTAGCTGAAGCTACTCCTAGAACTATTGAACCAACTTCTCCATATTCCCTTGCCTACATTACTTAATCCATATGTTATATTCCTAGATTTATAACTAGAAGAAAATGCAAGCACTAGAGTACTAGAAGCAACATACCTTATCGGTTGAAAACCAACAGTAGCATAGGAAGTAGAAGAGGCATGGGCATAAGCAAAAGAAGCATCAGTGGATTACATAAAAGCACTTATTATACATTGGCTATATTCATTTCTAGCAACAGAAGAACATTCTAATAATTGGGTTACATTTGTAAAGAAGGGAAAGAAAGAAAAATGAGTCATTAGGGAAATTTTGACGTCTAAAATGGACCTCCTAAGAAAAATGTAGAGTGAAAATAAACTTTATAAGAACCAATAGGATTCAAGATGATGATGTCAACTATGGGGGATGATTCACCATTTTTGGAGTAAAAAAGTAAAAAGATAAAAAAATAAAAAAAATATTAAAACTATTTTTTAAACTCGTATTTTCAACTTATCTCCCTAAGTTTTTACTAAAATTTCAAGCAGGAGTCCTCGTTGGATGAAAAATTTAATTCCTCATCCAAGGAGTACCCATGTTGCATACTTTTGATGGACCTCGCTACATGAAAAATGAGAAATACATGGAAAAATGTGATTGCAATCATGTTTTCCATGTATTTCTCATTTTTCGTGTAGCAGGGTCCATCAAAAGTATGAGCATGGGTACTCCTTGGATAAGGAATAAAAATTTGCATCCAGTAAGTGTTTCCGCTCAAAATGTGGGTAAAGCCATAGGGAGATAAGTTGAAAATATGAGTTCAAAAAATAGTTTTTTCTTTTTTTCCCTCTAAAATTTGATGATGTAATCTAATCTTATTTTATTATTTCCACTATTACTTTATAATTTCCTTAGGAGGCCCATTTTATACCTCAAAAGTCCCCTAATTATTTTGGTTGCCAAAAAACCTACGAATCTCAAAGAACTCATGTGGAAACATTCTTTATCTTGTTGAAAATTACACATGAAATTACCATATAATGTACAACATAAATCAACATAAAAAATTCCCAAATGGAGAGGAAAGAAATATTTTTATAAAATCAGTATCATAGTGATAATACAAACAA
>APFE030747162.1:194393-287255 GCA_000404065.3 Pinus taeda
ACAATACATATTTATACATGCCGAAGCATCCAATACCATGGACCAAAAACCATCACGTCCAAAACCATGGACCGAAAACCATCGCGTCCAAAAAACATGTGCAAAAATCATGCACAAAACCATGGGTGGGTCTTCCCAACCTAACATAGGGTCCAAAACCATAATTTTCCGGGGTGCTGCCCCGGACCCCATAAAGTGGGGTTACGGGTACCCCTCAAACCCCTTGTTAACTATGTGGAAAGAATATAACACAACCCAACAGTAGTTACAGTCTCCAGAAGTTGAACCTTACATCAAAACCAAAACCATCAACCCTGATCACATTGTGATTCTAGGTATATATAGAGTTTGATTACAAAAATGATTTGCTATCCTATGCGTGGAGGGGTCATAATGGACCACCAACCACATTAACTCTATGATATGTGTCTTTGCTACAATCTGACTGTGACAGTGAACAAAATTGATCTTTTCAGACGCTCTGTTGTCCTTCTCGGGCAGGTGGAATGAAATATGGATGAAACTCCATGCTTGCTAAATGATTTAACTACTCGAGGAATGTCCTTCTCATTCTTCAGCCATTCTTCTTCTTGAATGTGGTTGTTGTGGAACAACTGTGCCGGGTACAGGTTGCTGGCCACCTTTGTCCCTCACATTCATGGAGAAATCTATGAGCGTGGACTTCATGGTGGGTGGACAAACAAAATGGAGGAGCAAGACTGACTGTCGGATTGTACAAATCAGTAGCGGAGACAACACGATAGGGGCTATTGGGAAGATGAGGTGAAAGACGATCATGAGCCATTGGATCACAAGTGGACAGATCCAACGATGATCGGGGGCAGAAGATGCACGAGGTTTAATACACTGTCAGGAGTGGATCTGTGGACTTGAAACTTTATATATAGGAGCAGTGAGTAGCATCGGGTCCAACTATCGCATTGCTATAATGAAAAAGGCCTTGCCACCTTGAAAGCGCTGATTGTGATGGTGCTATGGAACTGACGGAGTCATTTGACAACAATTTATAATCACATTGCATCCGATATGGGCAGTTGGTAGTCAGCAATCAGCAATGCTATGGACATGACTTAAGAGAGACCTGCTGAAAACTCTGATTACAACTTGCGATCGGGCCACAGACCCAATAGAGAAATTAACCATATTTTAAGACTGAAGAAGGGGCATCGCAATATCGCTTCGGTGGGAGTCAAGGGGTTTGGGCCTTCATGCACACACACACATATGCAATTTGATTGCGATGAGGAAAGAAAGCGCATAGTTATATGGTTAGGTCTTATGGAAGGCTTAACTTGCGCTTAAGGAGTGGGGCCAAAAAGGGGCTTTGATGGATTTCAGAGAGATTTAATCGGGGAATGGAGAGGCTTTAGGATGAAAAACAAAGATTAGTGGGACTATGGAGTATAAGGGACATGAATGGGAAGGGAAGAAAAGACTGTTGCGATCTGCCTTTTTGAGCATAAACACATGGCCAAGCTGGTATTTGGTCTTTCAAATGTTGAAGTATGTAGCAGAGCTAACAGTCACATCCAGCCAATTTCATCACCCTATGGGAGCTTAATCGTGTTGGTATAGAAGAAGGATGGGATGTGGAGACTCTATATTGACTATCGGGTGCTAAACAAGATCCTAATCTGGAATAGGTACCTGATCCCATGGATTGATGACCTTCTGAAGCAACTCAAGGGGGGAAAATATTTCAGTGAGATAAACTTGAATTCTAGATATCACCAGGTACCAATCGAACCCTCTCAAGTGTGGAAGACTACCTTCAAAAAAAAAGAGGGCCTTTTTGAGTGGTTAGTTATGCCTTTCGGATTGAAGAATGATCCTACAACCTTCATGAGGATTATGGATGATATCTTGTGGCCATTCAACAACTCACTTATAGTGGTATACTAGGATGACATCCTCATCTTTAGCCAGAGTTGGGAAGAGCACCTCCACCACATCTGACAAGTTCTCCAAACACTACGCCAACACAAGTTGTGTGCCAATTTGGCGAAATGCACTTTTGGCAGTACCCATGTTTAGTATTTGGGATACATTATTGATGAACAAGGGGTGCATGTGGATCTAGCCAAGATCCAAGTCATTTGGGATTGGCTAGCCCCAACCACTCTGACAGAGCTCTGCAACTTTTTGGTTCTTGCCAATTTTTACTATAGGTTCGTGTTGGGGTTCTCTCATATCACTTGGCCCTTGAGTCAAGCCACCAAGGGAGGAGTGAAAGAAAAATTATTTTAGTATGAATCTCAACAAAAGGCGCTTGCAGAGTTGAAAAATTGCCTCTGCTCTACACTAGTGCTCACATTACCATACTTGTAACAACCATTTGAGATCGAGACAAGTGCCTCTAGCTATGCTATTGGGGCAGCCCTTACTCAAAAGGGGCATCCAATGGCATATCACAGTGAGACACTTTCAAACATAGTCTGGAAGTATCCCACTTATGAAAAAGATATGTATTCCATTATGAAAACCTATCGATGATGGAAGTATTACATTTTGGGTAAGGAAACGGTCATCCACACAGACTACTGACCCTTGCAGTTCATACAGAAATAAGGGAAGCTGCAGAATGATCACCATTAGAAGTGGTCCACATACCTACAACAATTCCATTTGAATATCAAGTAAAAGAAGGCCAGCACCAATAATGTTGCAGACTACCTCAACCGACCTCCGATCATGGTGTTAACCACCATGCTCAACTCTTGTGGGCACAAGACTTTTGATTGGCCACTTCTCTACAAAAGCGACCCAAAATTTGGCCACACATATGAGACACTCTTGGAGGGTCAGCAAGTGCTAAATTTTCACCTCCATGATGCACTCTTATGCCTTGGGATGCCTTTTTTTTCCTTCAAGCGAACATGCCAAGATGATTTTGGAAGCACACTAAAATTAGGTCGTTGGACATTTTGGGTTTGAGAAAATAGTGGCAATACTGTAGAAGTATTTCTACAAGTCGAATATTCGACAAGATGCCGAAAATTACATCAAATCCTGCACTACCTGCAGCATTTCCAAGCCAACCATCAAGAAGTAAGTCCTCTATACTTCCTTGCCTACCCCTAGTCGACCTTGGGAATCCATATTCATAGATTACATGCTGGGCCTTCCTTCTACTAAGCATGGAAATGACTGTATTTTTGCGTTCGTCGGCAGATTCTCGAAGATGGCCATTATAGTGGCCTACAAGAAGAATATCACAACAGAAGCCACTGCTAAACTCTTCTTGAATGATTGTGGTTACACTTTGGGATTACAGAGTCCATCATCTCATATCGGGACAGGAGGTTCCTCAATACATTTTGGTCCAATCTCTATTTGATGTTGGACACCAAGCTCACTAAGTCGAGAGCTTTCCATCCCCAAACTGATGGCCAGATAGAGGTCATCAATAGGATTATCAAACACATTTTGTGCATGTAAAACTCAAAGAATCCACGCACATGGGATGAGAGCCTCCCCTATGTCTAGAACAACTATAAACGGTCTCTCCATAGCTCGACTAGCCACAACCCTTTTTAGCTGGGCTTGGGATTCCATCCACTATGTCCCATTGATGTTGCCATACCATTTGCAGCTACTCAGGAAGATTCAACTCATGTCCAGTTCGAAACCAACAAGGAAAACAACTTCATTGATCACATTTAGCACATCCACCAATAGGTCCATGAAATCTTGGATAGAGCCAATGCTAAGTACAAGCAAAGGCATGATCAACATCAGGTGCCACACTGGGCGATAAAGTTTGGCTACATTTACAAAAGGAGTGCCTCACTGGGCCCCACCACAAGCTTTGCCTGCTCTAATATGGGCCATAAACCATCACCAAGGAAATAGTGTAAAATGCCTTTGAGCTTAGTATTCCACCATTCCTTGGTCTGCACCCATAGTTCAATGTGGACTGCCTTCGACCTTACTTTCCACCATTGTTGGACACATCTGAAATTACATAACAACTCACACCAACATAGTTAAACCCATACTGCATGAAACAAGCCACAACTGATCAGATAATGGAAACACAGATCAAGAACACTCGACAACAAAGGGTCCAACTATATCGAGTTGTCAAAGTAGGGAAAGTGGCTCACCAGGGACCAAGTTCAACAGAAGCTTCCTCACCTCATAGATGAAATCAATGCAATGGGGACCATTGCTTCTTAAGGAGGGAGGAATGATCCAGGTGGATATTGGTGGCCACGTGCCTATTCCACTTGGAAATCCACCATTGTTTCTTTCAGCTTTTCAGTTTCCTTAATTATAGCATAGTTTACTATTTTTAGTAGTTTTTCGGGCCCTCAACTTCTGAAGCCATTTTGAGGCCCTAAACGACATTTTTTAGGAAAACCACCGATGGAAAAAATAAGATTTTAACTCGATATTCGCTATCAACGGTTGTAATCCTTAGATAGGTATTTTCAGCGAGGTACCATGTGTGTCAAATAGAGATCATCTGCCAAATTTATGACCCTAGGAAGTTAATGTACCAACTTACCCCAATGGGGCCCATAGTTTGGTGTTTCATCTCCTAGGGTTAGGTTTTTGGATGTTTATGGTTTTCCATTGTTTCTCAATAATAAATATGCCTTCAAGCCTCGTTGTAACATAGTTCATAGGCATGTAGATGCCACATCTCTTCTCAGAGATAAGCTACCATCGCCCGAGTTAGTCTTATTTCCATTCTGTAAGTTCATGTACCAACTTACCCCAATGGGGCCCATAGTTTGGCGTACGATCTCCATTTGACACACAAGGTACCTCGTTAAAAATATCTATTTGAGGATTACAATTTTTGACAACGAATATCAAGTTTAAAATTCATCTTTTCCATTGGTGGTTTTCTCAAAAAACATTGTTTAGGGCCTGAAAACGACTCCAAAAGTCCAGGACTTGAAAAACTACCAAAAATAGTAAATTGTGCTACAATTAAGGAAACTAAAAGATTGAAAGAAACAATGGTGGGGATCCAAGTGGAATAGGTGGGTGGCCACCAATATCCACCTGGATCACAAAGAAACTTAGATGAGTGTGTCAAAAAAATCGTAGATAACTTTTGTGAGGAGCAAGTAATAGAAGAAAGACATTCCTCAATGATGTTAAAATAAGATTTTAAGAAAAAATGTATAACTAGTTCCTTTACACAGTATCCACTTTAATTCACAAATTCTTAATTGGCCAAGGCATTTGGAACATTTTTAACCCCAATCTCCACTAACAAGACTAACTAGTACATAATAGAAAAAATTAAAATCTAGGTGGGAATATTTTTTGAATGGTAGTTGAAAAAATGCTCAAGAATCTTAGGAATACTTGTAGAAATGAATGGCTAATTCTAGTACCTTTCTCAACTAGTAAAAGTAATTTTTATTTTGTGCTGGGGGTGACAATTTGTGAGAATTCATAAAGTGGAGTAACCTTAGTCAATACACATTGACGAGTCATTATGCTAAGGAAAATGAGGAAGTCAACTGCAAGAGAGTGAGAGTATGCACTAAATGAATAAAAAAACAAAAGGATGCTCAAAAGAATGCAATCATACAAGACAATGGTTAATCTTCAAAAAGTTGTAAGGGAGAAAAGCCAAAAGAAAAGCATAGTGATGCATGTTGTTGCAAACCATCATCAATCCCAAAGAAAAATCCTCAACACTGGAAAGTCATTGGAGTGCTAAATCGGTTTTATGAATATATAGATGTGATATGGGAAGAATCCTTGATGGTTCCTAAGTTGAATGAATAATAAAGTTAGAGGAGGTAGGAATTGTCACCCTTTGATCGGTAGAGAATGTTGAAAGCATAGAGATTGAGAGTTAGGACATATTATATGTAATCATCCAAATCCTTATGTAACAAGTTGCCTATGTTCAATAATTCCTCATGTTCAAGAATTATTTTGGGAACATTTACAAGTATGTTCTTAACAATCTTCATACTAGTATCAACTATACAACCATTTAAATTTGAGAGATATGTTTTTCCTTGGAATACCCCAAAAAAAGTGAATTTGGTTAAGTATTGAAGGAGATAATAACATACTACTCCACATAAAAGATATTATAACTATACCCCTTATTTGAGTTACTACTTGAGGAGGATACCTCAATTTTTTTCAAACATTGCAAGGAAGTGATGCAGCCACAAAAAAGACATTTTATAGACTATAAAGATCAAAATTGTTAGATCGATGAAATAAACCTTCTAGTAAGATCAACCAAAGTTGATCAATTAAACACTAAGAAAACATTGACTATCCTATGAATAGATCCACCTACTACAATATCGTAAAAAAACCCTCCTCCTTAAACAAATGTTGCACTACCATCTACCCCTCTACGAGGGTGATGAATATATTAAAAATCATTAGTTCATATGTGAGAAAAATTGGGTTGTTATGGATATACCACATAGAAAGAAAAGAAAATTGCAAAGTGCATTGGAGCATTAAAGAAAATAATATTAAAATGATTTATGAATTTTAAGGAGAATTAAACAAAAATGGAAGTGAAGGACAATTTTTTATCATTCCTTAAAACTCAATATGTCAAACATCTAATAGCACAAAAAATAAAAGGCACTAATTAGAGGCCTTGTGAGCTTATGTTGGAATACAACGAGAGGTTTATGTCTTCTTAACCATATCCCATATATAATCAACAAGGAATTTCTCATAGAATGATTCATAGAATGCCTTCTATAAAATATAAGGGGTACTCTTTGAATACATGAAATAAAAACTTTCCAAGATGCCCTAAAGAAAGAATAAGATATGGATTCAAATGAACATTGGCCTATCCCATAATTATTTGATATAAAAGTTGAATAAAATCTTGAGATTCTTAAAAAATGACTTACACACTTGACCCTTTAATGAAGTGGCATATGGCGTACAATATGTACAAATGAAGGTCACTCTAATTAAGACTTTTGAAAATATAGAATTGACTAATGGAGACCCAAATGCTAGCCTGAATAAAAGTTGTATTTTCTTCAATATGCCCAAATATTACGATTCACAGAAAAAAGATTGTCCACATAATTTAAACAATGCAAATCCAAAGTTTTGTGCTATTTGTTGAGAGGAAACTCATTCTATTCAAGAATGTTGACGGAGCACAATGGATTGAATTTTTTTTTATTAATAAGTTAAGTGTTATAGTGTTTCTATGGTGAGTTTTCCTCAGAAATCAATGTCTTCATTATTTATGGCTATTTAATTTATTATATTTATGCTTACATTTGTTTATGAATTATAAGGGTATATTAATAATTTATGCTTGTGAATGGATATGAGTTGTTAAATATGTTATATTGGGCTTGGAATATTCCATATTTAACTTATAACATGTCAAGTTTAGGATTTTATTGAGGATGGGTTGTGGTGCAAGTAAATTCTTAGTGCGGACACAAACAATTCCTCTAGCCTGAGAGAGCGGGTCTAGCCACAAACAAACAATCTATGGAAAATATCCTTAAGATAGAATCAAATAAGAGGCCCTACCTCTTAGAACACTATTCTGCTTGGTGATGATCTTGCTTCCTTACTCCATCTACTTTATGTTTCCTTGCTTCAAATACCTAAAACAAAGAAACAAACAACAACAACAAATGTGATAGTGTACAAATTTTATTCAACCTACTTAACAGGTCAAGGAACATTAAGCCATCAAATGTAAGATAACATTTCAATGTAGGAAATCAGTCAATAGTTATATTCATATAATTTTAGAAATAGATTACAACCAATTCCTTGATGTTGTTGGTCTCCTCTGTCATATCCGAGTTCCCACACTTCTGCTAGCATCTCATGGATAGCCCCAACAATTTAAGTTTTAAGGCCTCTTCCATTTAGTCTCAAACCAAACCAAACACACTATTCTCCCTCAAACATCAACTAGAGAGCTACAAGCTATAGATGTCTTGTTGATTATTTAAGCTCCAAAAATAATAAGACTGAAAAATTAGTGTAGCTTGTAAAAGGAGGGGTTATATAGCTTGGATAGTGGGGAGATGGTTCCTCTTATCACGGGAGAAGGCTTTATCTCTTGGGTTGGTTCCATCCTAATAGGGGAAAGGATCCCAAACTAACTTCCTCGACTCTATCCAGCCTAACCATTTACCAAACTTCCGTTAAGAAGGTTCTAGACCTGGAAGCTTCGACTCCATATTTAAAAAACTTGCCAAAAGAGGATCAGTGAAACTGAGAAAAGGCTTAGTAGTGCTATACAACGCTAGTAATGGTTTTAATCTCTGTAAATTGGTGCAAGGAGGGAACTGGTCATTAGTGTCGGTCTTGTAAATTTGGGTAAAAGGAATATTCTTGGGAAATGATGCAAAAGGGAATCATTCTGCTCATGAAGAGGGACATAATGGGAGTTTCTTCATGATTGAAAAGCATGTAGGGTTCACTGTAGAGGTCCTCCAAGATCGTGGAATGGGGAGTATAGGGACAGTGACAAAATGTTGTGTAACACATGCCCCCTAAAGTGTGAAAGGCCGAACTAGAGTGAGGGGTGAAATGCTTTACAAGTAGATGTGAACTTGTCATCAAGTGCGAAGAACTTGCCATTAGGGCATGCAAGCTCTAAGGTACTGGAAGGGAGTCTTTCGACCAGCTTCCTAGATAATGAGTTGAAGTCGATAGGAAGTGACCGTGTCGAAGGAGGGGCAATGATGTATCCCACATCATCGACATGAGACAAAGGGATGCAATGATTTTAGATGATACAGGGAATCGGGAGTAACTGTAACTGCAAAAGGACTAACTCTTGAACGCATCGACAACACAACTTTAGAGTTTGGTAGCTTTTGGATTCATCAGATTGGTGGTCATGATGATGTGGCAGAGATCAAATGGAAGGAAAAATGAATGGCCCAAACCAGGAAGGCCAATGATGAAAAGGAGGACATCCCAACCTGACATGAAGCAGAAAGTGTCATGTTCAAGAGTGAGCTACTGACACAACTGATAAAATTTCCCATTTTCCCTCATCATTTATGGCAGGTAACCCAAATATTTCTTATCGCAAGCTTGAAGGGGATAACATGTGCTTGCATGTAAGTTCATCCTTCGGACAAATCCAACCTAGTATGTTTAACGATCCCTAGGAAGGAGAGGCTCATGTTCGTCATGGCGAAAAATCCAATGTTGTTTAATGTTTTAACTAATCTGACAAAGGTGTAACTTGATATCTTTTTCATTTTTACAGAGTTTGAAAAAGATACGGAAAAGAAAACTCCACATGGTCCCTTTTCATACATTTGTGTCTCTCAAGTTCAAAAAGGTAGAAAATGATACTTGGGAGAACCGCTTGACCATTTCAGTCAAGTACCTTTTTCGTAAATAGTTTATCCTAGCCCGAAAAAGTGGTAAACATATATTTTGTAAATGACATTTTGTAGTCTTTAACGAGTTCAAAATGACAAGAGCTCGACAACATTTTCATGTTAAAGAGTAGAAAAAGAGCTTAAAAGCGTACCCCCCATTTTAATTCTCTTTTATGAGTCAAAAAGGGAAAAATACTCATCGATCTTTTCATTTGAGTTTTACAAGTCGAGAAAAAGCTTAAGCATGACTCCAATACCATCATCAGTAATCCGTCACCTATCGCTGCACAAACGCTAAATGCATTATCCTATTTTTGAGGTAAAATGAATAAAAGGAGGAAAAAGTTGTCGGGTTGTGTTATATTCTTTCCACGACTAGCCCACTTAATTAACTGGGGGGTTAAGGGGGGGATGTAGCCCCCCTTCATTGCGCCAATTGCGTAGCGGGGGGAGCCACAAGGGGTTTGAGGGTTGCAGGTAACCCCACTTTATGTTAGGTTGAGCGGACCCACCTATGATTTTGTGCTTGATTTTCACACATGGTTTTGGACACAACGGTTTTCGGTCCATGGTTTTGGATGCGATGGTTTTCAGTCCATGGTATTGAATGCTTCAGCATGTATAAATATGTATTGTAACATTGAAAGGAACATACGGAAAAATCAAGCTGGTAGTCCCGGTTTTGGGATCTAGGGGAAAATCTCTGTGTATATGTGTTTTATGTGTTATTCTTTCACATTGTTTATTTTATGTCTTTTAGAATTTGTATGCAGGTAATTTCTGTATGGGGTTAAAACCTAAAAAAGTAATTATTTTTTACCATTTTACCTTGCGTAGAGCATTTTTCACCCATTTGTGCCCTAGATTTTTAGGAGCAGAATACGGGAGATCTGGGAGGCCATTCGACGATTTGTTAGGTGAAGGTAAGAGTCGAGACCTTTAGATTCATTTTCATGCTTGTTTTGCCTATTTTTAACCATTTTTTGGATTTCTTGAGGAGGATTTAGAAAAAAAAAATTGCCCTTGTCGATCGAGAGTTATTAACACTGTCAAGCGTGCCATCAGCGTTACTATTCTTAAAATAGTGGCATCAGCACTGTGAAAACAAAAGTTTCAAGTTTTTGCCCAATTTCTCTGATTTGATCCAAATTTCTCTAGCCAAGGATGATTATTGACTTGATTTTAAGGTTTTTACAAGGAAAACATCATGAAAAATGGTTGATTGGAAGGAACACAAGCATGAGGACATTGATACACAAGCAATGGCAAACCCAAATTGCTTGAATTCCCTGAGGAACTGTGGGCTCCTAAAATTCTTCCTCACACCAGGTTTGCAGGCTCAACCCGAATTGCTATGGTATCTGATCAGTCTCTGGGATGTCAATCGAGAACATTTTATGATCCGGGACCAAGAAATGGAGTTGGAAACTTCCGACATTTATTTCATCGCAGGATTGTCCTGAAGAGGGGAACCAGCCAACCTATATGGGTCTAGGCCTATTGGGGCAAGTGTAAACATGTTTCTTGCAGAACATTACCTGGAAGCACTAAAATTAAAGAGTGACAAGAGACCTTGTGTTGAAAGTGCTACTATTGACCATCAATAGAGTGGTTGGGGCTCAAGCACATCATGAGTCCAACAAGTCAAAGTTTCAATATGCTATCGATTGTACGATGCTGACTATCTTCAACTGGGTGGAAGCCATGAAGGTAAACATGGAGCACCAACTATCAAAATCCAAGGTGGGAAACTTGAAGTAGTTCTTTTATGGTTTTGTTCTAGTGACCTTCTTTTTGGAGTGGGTCCCACTATTTCACTACTAGCTTGCTGAGGTGGAACTACCATTACCGCGAGACCCACGATGGTCCGTTGGAGTGCATTGATGCCTAGGATTACTGGGGGCTAACATATGTCATATAAGCCCGCCTTCTTCTCATGGTTATGGCGATTGTTGATTGTAGTAGAGGATTGGCCCTATAGCAGTACTGACTTCCACAACAATCCAGATATGCCGCTCTGAGAGGGAGAAGATTATGACGATGGAGGTAAAAACATTTTTTTTTTAAATACATGCATTCATGACATTTCAATTTTGAAAATGCAAATGTGGGACCAAAGCATCCTGCCGAGATGTCCTTGATTGCCAGGCGTGTTGCTCGGGAGTTTGATATTGCTCCTTACCAGGAAGGAAGCGATAATGAGGAGGAGATTGCGTAGAACCTCAAGGGATTGAACCACAGTATCCCAGAGTATGCCTGGGTAGGAGACATCCCACATCGGTATCAGAGGCACACAGTGGGGGTATCAGACCGTATCCTTCAGCTGCTCACTCGTGTAGTATGAGCATTTACGTGCTACCATGAGCACCATGCCTAGTAGTTCATAGGTCTAACATTATACATTTTTTAGGGCTACGAGCCATGGATGTATAAGGCCTACAAGCCATGGATGTATTTGAAAACATATACTATTTTTTGGGGTTTTGATGCATGAAAAACATTATAGACACACACACACACACATATATATATATGAAATATTTCCTTCCTTACTATGGTACAAATATTTTGTATTTTATTTTCACATGTTTTGCAAGTGTCTATCCAACACATAATTAGCTAATGCATCTCTCAATGTATTCAGATGCCTAGGAATATGATGATATGTAATGTAATCAAAATTTCTCTCTAATAGATGAATACGTAGAAACATTCTCAATATCTAAGGGTTTCTGACAGAATATTGCCCATTTAGTTGAAGAACGAGTTGTGAATCAAGGTTGACAACCAATTCTTGGATGTCAAGAGTGATAGCTTCTGACAACAATTACATAACTGTGTTATACTAAACAATGTTATTAGTTGTTTGACCTAAACAAATACCTTGAAGATCAACTAACTCACCATGGGGGTCATAAATGGACAATGCTTGGGATGATAAATTCCAAGTACTATGACAAGAACCATCAACAAAACCGATGTTGAGGAGACACAGACATCTACAAAGTAGCTAAAAACATAATAAGTAGGAAAGTTTCTTGAAAAACAACACACCAAACCACACTGCACAAAAATGAATAAAACACTATTGTACAAAAGTAGCCATGAAAGATGACCTAGGCATAGTAATTTTTGAGAGATTCCATGCTAGAACTCAGGTAATCAATCAAAATGGACAAAAACTAGAGATTTACCGTTGACATGATGAGTAAGCATCGACTCGGCCAAATAATAGAGTAGAACTCATATAAGGTCGTGCCCCTATGCCCCCTAGGTGATGGAGGGTTACGAGCCATAAGATGACAACCCCATGGCAAGAATGGGAAATTGGTAAAAACTTGGGGAGGTAGAAAAAACATGAATCTATGAAGAGATAAAGGTGCCCTCAGTTGAAAGATCTTAACAATGTCAAGAGAAACTAACATGTTAATAGGCAACGGAGAAGAGAACATATCAAGACACATAGACATGATCGCTAAGCTAGGTAAGAACGAGGAAAGATGATGAGTGTCATTCCAAGGTACTTCCTCCAGAGAAAAAATTCATGATATTCTCGTCAAAAAGAAAAGTCTTGGCTGAGGAGTCGGGGGATTCCGAAGAACCAAGCCACGGGGATTGAGAATATGCATCGAGAGTTGTTCTCGAAACAGGATGTTTAGAGGATACTGAAGGTGAAGCCGAAACAATCTCCACATAACTAAGTTTGGTAGGACTCAGCGGCATAACCTCATCCCATGTATCAACAAGATCTGGTGAAGGAATGACCCAAGGATGAGACTCGAACAAGATCATGTTGACAGAGGCAACATGAGGAGGTGGGAGCAAAAAAATACCCATCAAGGTAGGATATTTAAAGAGTCATGCCCCCACACTCTCATAAAGATCACCAGTGTGCTTTACATAAGGAACATTTTCATCTGAGGAGGAAGAGGAAAACAAGGACAGTTGGTCGACTGTGACTATCTTCCCTTGATGGGGAAAAAAATCACATGGAAAAGGGAGGAGACTACAACATGCATGGCATGGGTCCAGCTCCATCCAAGTAGAAGATAATAGTTAATATTAGCATAAACGATATCTACTTTGACGTGTACTATCTTTCCCTCCAAAGAAATGTCAAGGTTGGGAAGGACACCGAATGGTCGCAAATTGCATCCATCAAAAGCTTCCAAAGTATTAGGGAACTAGTTCAGAGTAGGAGAACCAATTACCTTCCAACAAGTAATATACATGATGCAAGTAGAAGCACCTTCATCAATGATGGTCCTATGAATGGTTTTTTGATCCATATTCCTACAAGAACACAATAAAGTACAATAATAACCATAAACATAAAGATGCAGTGGAAATAATACTTCATTTCATTAATGTAAAACATTGAAATATGCTAGGGCGATGGTAGCTTATCTTTGAGAAGAGATGTGGCAGCTACATGCCTCTAAATTGTGTTACAATGAGGCTTGAAGGCCTATTTATTGTTGAGAAACAATGGAAAACCCTAACCATCCAAAAACCTAACCCTAGAAGATGAAATGCCAAACTGTGGGCCCCGTTTCAGGTAAATTGGTACATCAACTTCCTGGGGTCGTAACTTTGGCATACGATCTCCGTTTGATGTGAAAAATAGCTCATTAGAAAGATCTATTCGAGTACGACAACTTTTGGAAGAGAAACATCAGTCCATGGACCCATGTTGCTCCTATTTTTTCCAAAACAACATCTTTTAGGGCCTCAAAACGACCCTAGAAGTTTATGACCCAAAAAACTACTAAATATAATAAATTGTGCTACAAATAAGGAAACTGAAAGACTGAAAGAGACAGTTGTGGAGGTCCAAGTGGGATAGGTGGGTGGCCACCAACATTGACCTGGATCATTCCTCCCCCCTTAGGAAGTAATGGTCCCCATTGCGTCGAGTTCCTCCATCTGCTGAACTTTGTCCCTCATGAGCTGTTCTACAATCTCTGATATGTCCAGTAATGGTAGGAAGCATGGTCGAGGGTGGTCCACATTGAACACTCGATGTAAGTGAAGGAATGGGGGAATGTTGTGCTCCAAAGAATTGTTTCCCATAAACTTGGTACTAGTTTAAGGACCATGTTGGAGTGGTCAAAGCTTGTGATGGGCTCTTGCAAGACGTTCTTTCTACAGATGCAACTAGACTTTGTTGCCCACCTAAAACTTGTGAGGTACCCCTATGGGTGAGGAGAAGTTGTTCCTGTGTTTTTTCATGACTGTATCCCTTTGTTGTTGCTGTTGTGTGGAGGAACCTTTCGTGAGGGTCATGGATGTGGCAACAATCTTCCCCTTACTCTAGGAGCGAACCATACAAAAAATGAATTTCCTCATCTATGAGATGAGCTTGATGCATTTCTTAATAGTGATCAAAGACGTGGCAGTAGGTGGGGCTACTTACAGTATCCTGTATAATGAATTACACAAAGAAATAATGACAACATGAGGCCTTGACTCATACACAACACATCGCCTCCACAAGTATGGTTGGCCTAATAATACATCACAAACATCCAAAGGTGCAACATCATACAATACCTTGTCTGTGAAGGGTTTTTTGTTGTAGGGAAGGCAGCACTACTGACGATCTCGGAGATCTCGTCCTTGGTGAAGCCACCCGATACTATACGACTGCAGGTTTGATGTAGTCAGTAGGCCCAACCGCTTCACAACCTTTACTGAAATGAGGTTCTTTTGGCTCCCACTATCAACAATGAATTGCAACGACAAACCCTTCACCCACGTCTGTGAGTGGAAAAGAAGCTCCCCCTCCTTTGGATCTTCAGGCTCATTCTTCTAGATATTGGTAGTGGAAAAAATGGCATTGGGCTCCGCATCAATGATTTTCTTCCCTTTGCCATTCCCCTTGTTGGGTTCTGACTTAAGGTCGGAACATGCATCTGATTCGGAAGCCTTCAACTTGGCCACCAACGACTGCTTGGTCCGAAACTCACTTGTGTTGTGAGTGGGGCTCTTATGAAATTCACACCACTTTCCTGTGTCCTCCTTTGACTTCATGGTGTTGTTCTTTTCTTGCAGCTTCAATGGGTTGTCTTGGGTCACCCTGCCTTGGCTTTTTCCTTTGTTCTTCGGATTTGCAGATCCAAAGTCTCGCTTCTTTTGTTTAACTTTTGCTCGATTTTGACAATGTATTGGTATGTCGTGCCAAGCGAAGATATGCTCAGGAACTCCATCTCTTCCTGGACGTACCTATCTAGCCAGACACGATATTTGAGTACAAAATGAAGCTCAGAATCCTTGATACCCACCTGTGTGCGAAGGGCATGAAAAATGTTTGTGAACTCCAGCACATCTTGGTCCCTTCCCTATCGCGGCATGGTCCACTTTATGTATTTGTCCTCATAGATTTTGACAGCGTAATAATTCTCCTTAATGGCATCCTAGAATGAATTCCAAGTGGGTGTGGCTAAAAATAGTGAGCCCATACTTTCATCCTTCTACTCACAGTAGGTTTCCCACCAGTCCTTGACGTGGGGGGCTACTTTGAGAAGAGCGAAGATAATATTTTCCCAATTGGAAAAATCATGAACAAAAAAATACCCATCTAACATATTTATCCATTTATCTATGGCATCTACGTCTATTTTACCCTTGAAGATGGGGATTTCAAAATTAACTTGTACCTTAAAGGGTGTGGCATTTCCATAGTAGTTGTTGCAAGCTGATGCATCACCTTTGTGTAGTTGCTGAAGGATCTAGACAAAGTTGTCCATCATCGTGCTCCTTTGCCACTCAAGGGCTTCTTCGAGTAAGATTTTGATAGGATCTCTTGCCCCCTCATCTTTCTTTTCATCTGCCATGGGAGGCTGTCGGGATTTGTGAGGCTGGTCTTGTAAAGGTTCAACCAGTTCAAGCCCTAACTCTTTATATCTCGACCTCATTGGGGACATGCAAAGAAAAACAAAGAAAAAGCAGACTGCTATGATACCACTAATCTGGATTTAAATAGGAATGCAACAAATTACAGATATAACCATACATATAGAGATGTAGCGGAAATAATACTTCATTTCATTAATGTAAAATGTTGAAATATGCTTACAAACATAAATGGAAATAAACTATCTAGGGCGATGGTAGCTTATCTATTAGAAGAGATGTAGTAGCTACATGCCTTTGAACTATGCTATAATGACACTCGAAGGCCTATTTATTGTTGAGAAACAATGGAAAACCCTATACATACAAAAAACTAACCCTAGAAGATGAAACACCAAACTATGGGCCCCGTTTCGAGTAAATTGGTACATCAACTTCCCAGGGTCGTAACTTTGGCATAAAATCTCTATTTGACGTGCACAATAGCTCATTAAAAATATCTATCTGAGTACTACAACTTTGGGAAGAGAAACATCAATCCATGGACCCATGTTGCTCCCAGTTTTCCCAAAAAACGTCGTTTAGGGCCTCAAAACGGCTACGGAAGTTCAGGACTCAAAAACTGCTAAAAAGAGTAAATTGTGCTACAAATAAGGCAACTAAAAAATTGAAAGAGACAGTTGTGGGGGTCCAAGTGGGATAGGTGGGTGGCCACCAACATCCACCTGGATCATTTTTCATTTATCATCACCTTAATGAGAAAGGCAGTCTGATGAGGTAAATGTGGAACGTGGTTTTCCATATCAAAACAAATGAGATTAGATTCAGTTGGATCAATACCCCCAATAGCTAATAGTAATGATTTCTGTTGAGAAGGACAAATTTGAAGGACCTTGAGAGTAGACATAGCTGATGGCACGTGAGCCAAATCTTCAACAATGTTATAATGTTGAGCGACTCGAGCATTTGGATTGTACGAGGACTTTCGTAGCACACCTCGAGAAGCTAGTCGAATGGTGGAATCAGGATTAGGTCGCTCTATATGGAGAGGACCAAAACTAGATGGGGTAGAAGAAGAAGGGGTAACGTCTTTCTCTTTCCCTACTGTTAGGGTAAGAGTTTGATAATATTTTGACCTGGTGGCCATGTTAATCGTGGTATTCATTATGAACACTTATGACCCTGAGGAAGTGGATAACTAAGGCTGGTCTACCATTTGGGTCTGCTAGGATGAAAAGGGCTCTCTCAAGACAACTGGGGTCCCTTTGAGAAAATGAATAACTTTGGATTGTCTGGGACAATCCTTAGTATAGTGATCCTCCTCACAGATGAGGCATGGATATTTGGATTTCCGTTGGGAAGCATCACCAATAGATGACTTAGGAGGGCCCTATTTTTGGGCATTGACTTTACCCTTTCCTTTGCCTTTCTTCTTATCTTTAGAGGATTTTTCCACTGCGGTAGTATGGACAACGTGAACCTCTGATTGTTTACCAGGTCCTGGTGAATTGCGAGAGGAACCATTGGAAGTAGTGTTGGAGACCAACTTATGTTTGGAAGAAGATTTTGCAGGGGTTTGAGTCACTGAACCAATTACTCCATCAACAGGAGGTGTGGCCGAAGACTTAGATGTCTTTAGATCAGATGATGGTCCAAGCTCATTGGGTAACATATCATATAACGTGCCAGATTGTGAATATACGAGGTCTAGATACCGAGCACGTTTGATGGCTTGTTCCTCAGTGATGCATCCACTCATAACAATGTCGTCAACAATTTTTCTGATGAATGATTTGGTGAACCACTCGGTCAACAAATAATCAACAATTTCAAACTTAATCAGGCGCTGCCTATGTCTCTATTCATGGATGTGATTGGAGATGTGGGTCATAGTGTCTTGCTTGAGTGACGTTAGTAGATGGGTGCCAGTTTCATAGTGAAACGGAAAATACAAATGTGTGAGAAAGGCCATGGCAAGAGTTTTGAAGTCATGATAGGTATTTCAAGGCAGCTCAATATAACACTCCGCTGTAGCACCTGTAAGATTTTGTTGGAAAAGCTGAAGACGAATGGAATCATCAACGTAGGAATTCAAGGAGCACCAGAGGTGATATGTCGTCACATGGGCTTGTGGATCCTCTTTCGGTTTTCCTTCAAACTTCGGACAATCTCTCGGGATCTTGGATGGAACTGGTGGCCAATATGGTGAATGAAGAATTGGTTCATTCATGAGTCTATACATATCTGGAAATTCCAGTGTAGCCAAGAATGACAATTGGGTATTGAAATATTGAGTTCAATAAACGAACCCAACTGGAAGGACCCATCCCTGCTAGTAAGGATTATGTCCCCATCACAGATGGTTTTTTCCATGCAGCATTTGATTTTGCCCCCACTATAGGTTACCTTTCCCATAGGGATGATTCTGAACTTGAAATCCTTGAAACTGTTCAGCCATAGGTTGTTGATAAGAAACATATAGGTTAAAAGGTTGTTGAGCTTGCTAGCCTTGGACATATGGATTTTTCACCTAATGTCCCTGGGCATAAGGGTTTTGAACCTGTTGCCCCTGGACAAAAATATTTTGGACCTGCTACCCTTGGACATAAGGATTTTGCACCTACTACTGTAGGAATTGACCCTTACCTTGCCCTTGCAAAGGTTGACCTTGTTGATATGAGTATAAGGGTTGATGCTGTCTAGACTGACCTTGTTTCTCTGTAAAGGTTGTCCCCACGGCTTCAGAGGTTGACCTTGCGAAGGCATAAGCTAGGAGGATTGATGCACATACTGCACTTACGACTGCATAATTTGCTGCAACAGTTGCGAGGGTTGCCCCTGCGATTGTTGCGGTTGTCCTTGTTGCAGCATTATCTACACTTGTTATTGCATGGATGGCCCTTACTACAATGAAGGTTGCCCTTGCTGTTGTATAATTTTTCCTTGTTGTTGCAAGGGTACTTGAATAGTTCCCGGAGTGACACCTTGAAAGTTCCCAAACTATATTTGGCCATATCCGCCAGGCGTGGCAGATGGACCAGGCTAGACATAAAGTCCAAGCTAAGGGATGTAAGGTGGATTAACCATTTCTTGTGAACCATATGGAACATAAGTAGGTTAGTATTGAACTTGAGCCACATTAGGCTGCTTGTATTGGATGTTCTTGACCCTGATGGACCAACAGGGTTCAGCTATTGGTACTAGACATTACTCAATCCAGCAGGACCAACAGGGTTTAGAATGGCACCTGAAGAGGGTTGATTCATTCCAACCATTTGAGCTTGTGAGACACTCACATTGGTTGTGCCAAACATCATAGAAACATCTGGACTTTTCCCTCCAAGTGGTGGCACAACCTGTCCACTTGCTAGAGGGATCGAAGAACTGATAGATACATGACTTGAGACAGTCGGTTAAATCAAACGGGTTACTTGGACTGAGGAAACAAGAGGATTCAGAATGACGGGTTGCACTAGAACTGAAGTAACTATAGAATGCACCATCAGTTGGGAGGTTGGGATCAAGATGAACGAACCTGAGGTAGGCATAGTTCCAAATGCCCAGATAGGGTTGAGATATAGCGATGAGGAAGTAGACGTACCTAAAACCAACTGAGTTGAAGTCATGTAATTACGTAGTCAATCAGGATGAACACTGGTTGGAATGCTTCCTATGCAAGGGAAACCTTCAGGAGGGAAATGATATTCCTGCTCCTTGACTATGCGTAGAGTGGAAACCTCCGAGTGACTCAGAGAGGAGACTGGGATTTCTCCTTTTGATTCCATGGGTGAAAACAGGCGACGACGGACTACCAAAGATGTTCGAGGGGATAATTCCAAAGGAATACTCAGATGATTGTATGGAATATACGGACATTGCGGTGATATCACAATAGGATCGAACAAAGGATTCAAAGGATAACAACTAGTCCTAGCTGACTTTCAGAAGTCAACGGACTGTCGGGAGTCTAGATAGGATTATCCAGAGATTCTGGGCCAATGTCAGAAAGTGACCCAGTATCCGAGGGAGGAGGAGGATGATATGACAAAGGTTGAATGCTCAGAACAATTCCAAGTTCAAAACTTTCATCCTCAAGTGACTACAACAATTTAGGAAAAGGCTCCTCAAACGATCTTTCAGATAGAGGAGAGGAAGAAGAACTAGGCAAATCTGATGGTTCAGCCATGATGATTTTGTCTCAATTAACCAAAAGAGAGAGATTGATTACAAGGCTTTTAAAATGTATTTAAAGGTACACTCACGATGTGGTCTGGAAAAGACTAACAAGAATGTTATATGATCGTGGGCAACAATTTTTAAGATGTAAAAACAAACTAGTGCTCTTTCATGTTTGAAGAGTCTAGAAAGAAGCAAAGGTGACTCTATCACTTTCGGTTTGAAAAGAGCTCAAAAGCACAAGTGCTTGGATGATCTTTTATATTTAAGGAGTCAAAAATATCTAAATTACTACTCAGGATAAGCTAGGAAAAAAGGATATTACTAGGTAACCGTAAACTACAGAATACCTCCTGGCGAACTGAGAAGTATGGGCAGGCAATCTCCCTGAATGCTATGTTCGGTGTATCACGTTTACAAGGTGGCAGACTTGACTTCCTATGGATAAAGTATTGAAACTTAGTGGGGGCTCCCTTTATATACGTGACAGTACGGGGAGCACGAGTCCCTACTAGTGATGTTTAGTGCAAAAGCGAATAACAGCTGCTAGGTTTAAAGACATCGGAACACATCTCTAGCCCAGACCTTCTAAATGTGATCATTAGGTTTCAAATGCGCCTTAGATTAATTGAATACATTTTAAATTTTATCTTGGAATTATGTCTCGGTTTTCTGGCCTTATTGATGTGACTCGAAAAATTCCTATAGGTAGCTAAATGAGACAAGACCCTTTCAATTCAATGAATATTTTACACTAATGAGAGTAGAAAAACACACTTAATGAAACAAACAAGCAATTGAAAGAAAAATGACATTTTCACTACTTCACTTTTTGAGAACAAAATAATGAAAAACTCTTTCCAATTCCTATGTTTCCTATCAAACGCACTTCAAACAATCCTTTTAATAGTAAAGAGAATTCATTCCTTTTCCAATGCAAATCATGATGCAACTCTAGTATTCAATGATGCTAGCTAATGTAACATATTGATTCAGCAAACTAGAATTATGTATTTTTCAATGAAATGATAAAATGAATCTTTCACAAACACTTCAATGAAACTTTTTCAATATAATCAACCTCAAGCAAATGCAAAGCACAAAAGAGAATTCCTTCTAAACTAATGATGCAAAGACTCAACCAAAAACAATATGAGCAATGTGATCTATGCTCGAAAAGAGATGCTTAATCAACAAACAAAACTTTTCAAACTTGTTAAATGGAAATCAAAGCAACAAAAGGACTAAAAAATGAAATGCAAGGAGCAACTTAACTATCAACCTAACTTGTTGAGCACACAAATAGGTGAATGGATGACAACCTAGATGCCCTATGGCTACAAACCATCCGAGGACTCAAGAAACCAAGTGAAGGAAAGGAAAACCAAACAAGCATATAAACCAAGCTAATGGAGCTTTCTAGTCAAGGAGAACATAGTCAGAACAAGCTAAGAGATAGAAATCAGAAGGGCAAGAAACACTGGTTATGATCTAAGGGAAACCATGATCTTCACCTACAGGAATCGACACGACTGCCTAACTAACAACAAACACTAGAAGGGGGCCGACGCAACTGTTTTAAAGAAACACACGTTTATTAGTGCGAATGTCAGAAAAATAAACACACTGACCTAGGATTCAAGGAAAAAAAAATTTCAAAGAATCAAACCAGACTTCCCACTATAAATCTCAGACTCAGAGTAGTAAACTAGGCAAAGTAGAGAACACTAAAGGGAAATGGTGATACAAGAAAAGTTCACACAAAACCATAAAATTACAATCAATCAAATAGAAGAATTGGGTCCCCAGTGGGGTCACCAATTTATGGTGCAGGTAATTTCTCAGTGCAGACACAAACAATTCCTCTAGCCTAAGAGAGCTGGTGTAGCCAGAAACAAACAATCTATGGAAAATATCCTTAAGCTAGAATCAAATAAGAGGGCCTACATCTTAGAACGCTATTCCACTTGGTGATGGTCCTGCTTCCTTACTCTAGCTACTTTCTGTTGATTCCTTTGAATACCTGAAACAAGAAAACAAACAACAACAACAAACGTGATAGCATACAAATTGTATTTAGCCTACTTAACAGGTCAAGGAACATTAAGCCATCAAATTTAAGATAACATTTCAATGTAGGAAATCAATCAATAGTTGTATTCATATAATTTTAGAAAGAGATTACAATCAATGCCTTGATGTTGTTGATCTCCTCTAACATATCCGGGTTCCCACACTTCCACTATCATCTCATGGATAGCCCCAACAATGGAAGTTTTAAGGCCTCTTCTCTTTAGTCTCAAACCAAACAAAACACACTATTCTCCCTCAAACATCAACTAGAGAGCTACAAGATATAAATGTCATGTTGATTATTTAAGCTCCAAAAATACTAAGACTGAAAAACTAGTGTAGATTGTAAAAGGAGGGGTTTATATAGCTTGGATAGAGGGGATATGGTTCCTCTTATCATGGGATAAAACTTAATCTCTTGGGTTGCTTCCATCCTATTAAGGGAAAGGAGCCCAAACTACTTCCTTAGCTCCATCCAGCCCAACCATTTACCAAACTTCCGTTACGAAGATTCTAGACTTGGAAGCTTTGACTCCATATTTAAAAAACTTGCTGAAAAAGGATTGGCACGGCTGAGAAAAATATCAGTAGCGTCGTATGGTGCTAGTCCTATTTTTTATCTCTATTAATCAGTGTGAGGAGGAAATTGGTCATTAGCGCAGTCTTGTAAATTAGGGTAAAAGGAAGATTCTTGGGAAATGATGCAAAAGGGAATCATTCTACTCATGAAGAGGGACATAATGGGAGTTTCTTCATGATGGGAAAACATGTAGGGTTCACTGTAGAGATCCTCCAAGATCATGGAATGGGGAGTACATGAAAAGCGACAAAATGTTGTGTAACATGGGTATACTTTAAGATCAATGTTTGGGGGGAATTCCACTTAAACTCCTCGATCCTATGGAAACTAAGTGAATCATATCAACTATGTGTGCATTTGGATAACTCCAAACAATTTTTAGAGGGTAAGTTTGTTTGATGAATTTGATTACTACAAGTAATAATGACAAAAAGTAACTCACCTTTAGAGACTTTTAATGTAACCTTGAATAAATATTCTATGTGAACAATACTATGAATGCTAGAATTAGATATAATAGGATAATACTATAAATATTTATACAAGGTTTCATACCATGAAAAATTTTATGGGACATTGTTTATCAGCTCTTAGTTTTGAATGCTTTATTAAACCATGTATACCTGACTGTCGTGTCGCCTAGTTCACCCGTCGCTCAACTCGTTCAGTACAAATATGATGGTGATGATGACGATGTTGATGATGACAAAGATGACAATGAAGGGTAAGAATTTTTACCAAATGGATGGGTAAGGAGTTTTCTCAACCTATGAAATACGAAGTGCATTATAATCTCACGATTGTTAAATAGTAATAAATAATTTCATCTCCTTCACATTTATATATGTTATAATATTGTTGTTTGAATGTTAAATTATTTCTGTGAGTCGTATTTGAGTCTCAAAAATGTCCCATATCATCAATGCATGCATCTACCATAACCATGTAAAATTTCAATTCATAAGAGCACAAACTAAAAAAATTTCAACGTTGGCCCCATTCTCAATTCATATACCAACATTACTTCTTTTGTGTTGTCATCCCTTTCCAAGTCGGGTCAACCCACCAATTTGTCAAATGAGCACCCTGGTGTGCCCAGCATGTGACACCCCAATGGGAACCCGCGTTCCCCTCCTTCATGTAGGCACACCCAGGGTGCAGGCATTCGTTCTTTTATGTAAATCAATGAATGAAAATCATTAGCTCATTAATGACAACAAAACATTATCATTTTTAGTACCATGCTACATAATTAATCAATTATAAACTCACTTTTAACACCTAAACATCAATTTAGTTAATTTTCTAAAAATAATTATGAAACCTCCTTGTGGGAACTCTGTTCATGGGCATCCATAAGCTGACATTACTTACTTTGTGTGGGCGCCCCTTTCCAAGTCGGTTATGTTACAAAATTATACATTACAAAGAAATAGTACACATAAAATATTACAGAAACACAAACACATAAAACAAGGGAGACAATGATATACGTGGTTCACCCAGTTTGGGCTAGATCCACGGAGAAACATCCAATCCTTCCTTTTATATTATCTAGCAAAATGAAGAGATACAACCTACAACATATCTATTGTAATTTCATCTTCACTCTCACATAGTATCCTCTCTCTTTCTAGCTCAAAATACACATACACTGCCATAATACAATTCCCTCATATAAACCGACGGTTGACTTCTAGGGAAAAAAACCCTAAATTAACATAACTTCTACCATCAGATCATCTACCTAATGAACAACCCAGATTGACTACAAAATTACAATATTTTACAAGGAAATTTTACATCTATTTTTAGCTTGGGGGGAGGGGGGGCTCATAAAATCTTCGTCACCCCCCCTGATGGTGATTAAATGGATGGTGTTGTCACCCCATTAAGAACTAGGGTCCAACGCGATGATACCTCTTAATAAAGAAGATAATCATGATCCACACCCAACAGATTCGACCCACCAACTCGTCACATAGGCGCCCTAGCATGGCCAACATGTGATGCCCCCATGGGTGCACGGGCTCCCTACCTTCATGTGGGTACGCCTAGGTTGTGGTTGTTCACCCTACAATAAAAATCAGTGTACACAAATAATTAGCTCATCAATGACAACAAAATATTATCATTTTTTATTTCCATTTTGCATGATCAATCAATTATAAATGAAAATTTACCACCCAAACATTAATTTATTCAATTTTCTAAAAATCATTATGAGATGTTGTTGTGGGAACTTTGTTCATGGGAAATCATGGGTCGAAATTACTTCTTTTATGTGGGTGCACCTAGGGCATGACATTTTACTAGCTATGAAAATTAGTGAACAAAATAATTAGCTCATCAATGGCAACAAAATATTATCATTTGTTAGTACCATTTTTCATAATCAATCAATTATAAGCCAACTTTTAACACCCAAACATTAATTTAGTTAATTTTCTAAAAATCATTATGATACCCCCTTGTAAGAATGTTCTAATGGGCAGCCATGGGCCAATATTACTTCTTTTGTGTGGGCGCTCCTTTCCAATTCTGGTTGACCCACCAACTTGTTGCATAAGCGCCCCTACCGAGTGGGCACCCTGGCATGCCCAGCACATGACGCCCCCATGGGTGCCCGCGTGCCCCGCCTTCATGCAGGTATGCCTAAGGTGTGGGAGTTCACCTTCTTGTGAAAATCAGTGAACACAAATCATTATCTCATCAATCACAACAAATTATTATCATTTGTTAGTACCATGTTGCATAATCAATCAATTATAAGCCAACATTTAATACCTAAACATTAATTTAGTTATTTCTCTTAAAATCATTATGAGACCCTCTTGTGGGAACTTTGTTCATGGGCAATCATGGACTGAAATTACAAATTATGTGTGGGCTCCCCTTTCCAATTCGGTCCAACCCACCAACTCGTGCACATGCATCCCTACTGGGTGGGCACCCTAGCATGCCTAGCATGCGAACACTCCCATGGGTGCCCACATGCTTGACCTTCATACGAGCGCACCTAGGGTAGGGGAATTTGCCCTGCTGTAAAAATTAGAGAACACAATTCATTATCTCATTAATGACAACAAAATATTATCATTTTTTTAGTGCATCTTGCATAATCTATCAATTATAAACCAACTTTTAACACCTAAACATTAATTTAGTTAATTTTCTAAAAATAATTATGAGACCCCTTCATGGGAACTTTGTTCATGGAAGTCATGGGTCAACCCACCAACTCGTCGAATGAGCGCCCAGTCGGGCGTGCACCCTAGCATGCCCAGCACGCGACGCCCCCATGGGCTTACAAGTGCCTCGCCTTCCTGTGGGCATGGGCCTTCGCCTTCTATGCAAATCAATGAACAAAAATCATTAGCTCATCAATGAAAACAAAATATTATCATTTTTTATTTCCACGTTAGATGATAAATCAATTATAAATCAACTTTTAACAACCAAACGTTAATTTAGTAAATTTTATAAAAATCATTATGAGAACCCCTTATGGGAACTCTGTTCATGGGAAGTCATAGGCCAACATTACTTCTTTTGTGTGGGTGCCCATTTCCAAGTCAGGCTGATCCACCAACTCATCGCACAGGAACCCCTACTAGACAGGCACCCTAGCATGTGCAGCATGTGATGCCCCCATGGGTGCCTACACAACTTGCCTTCGTGTGGGGGTGCCTAAGGTTTTGGTGTTTTCCTGTTGTGAAAATCAGTGAACAAAAATCATTAGCTCTCCAATGACAATAAAATATTATCATTTTTTAATTCCATGTTGCATGATCAGTCAATTATAAATCGAGTTTTAACACTCTAACATTAATTTAGTGAATTTTATAAAATTCTTTATGAGATCCCCTTGTGGGAACTCTGTTCATGGGAAGTCATGGGCCAACATTACTTCTTTTGTGTCGGAACCCATTTTCAAGTCTAGCCAACCCACCAAATCGTTGCACGGGAGGCTTTGGTGTGCCCAGCACATAACGCCCCTATGGGCACTTGGGTGCTCAGCCTTCGTGTGGGCACGTCTAGGGCACATGTATTCACCCTACTTTGAAAATCAATGAACAAAAATAATTAGCTAATCAATGACAACAAAATATTATCATTTTGTATTTCCATGTTGCATGATCAATCAATTATAAACCGACTTTTAACAACCAAACGTTAATTTAATCAATTTTCTAAAAATATTTAGGAGACCCTCTTATGGGAACTTTGTTCATGGGTAGTTATGGGCTGAAATTAATTCTTTTATGTGGGCGTCCCTTTCCAATTTGGGCCAACCAACAAACTTGTTGCACTAGCGCCCTTACAAGGTGGGTGCCCCAGTGTGCCCAATACGCGACACCTCCATGGGTGCTCGGGCACCCCATCTTCGTGCAAGCGTGCCCATGGCACAGGAATTCACCCGATTATGCTATCAGTGAACACAAGTATTCATTAGCTCATCAATGACAACATAATATTATCATTTGCTATTTCCATGTTGCATGATCAATATTCAATTATAAACTGACTTTTAACACCTAAACATTAATTTAGTTAATTTTCTAAAATCATTATGAGACCCCCTTATGGGAACTCTGTTCATGGTCATTCATGGGGAAACATTACTTATTTTTTGTGGCTACCCCTTGTCAATTCGGGTTGTCCCACCAACTTGTCGCATGAACACCCCTGTTGTGTGAGCACCCTGGACGTCCGTGCACCTGCTTTCATGTGGGTGCGTCTAGGGAACATGTGTTCACCCTATTGTGAAAATCAATAAACACAAATAATTATCTCATTAATGAAAGAAAAATATTATGATTTTTTATTTCCATGTTGCATGATCAATCGATTATAAACTGACTTTTAATACTCAAACATTAAATTAGTCAATTTTCTAAAAATCATTATGAGACACTCTTATGGGAACTTTGTTCATAGGAAATCATGGTCCAATGTTACTTATTTTGTGTGGATGCCCCTTTCAAATTCAGGCTAACCCAACAACTCATCGCATGGGTTCCCCTGTCGAATGGGTGCCCTGGCATGCCATCCAACACATAATGCCCCCATGGGTGCTCAATTTCCCCCATTCATGCAAGCGCGCCAAGGGCGCAAGAATTCACCCTACTGTGAAAATTACTGAATGCAAATCATTATCTCATCAATGCTAACAAAATATTATAATTTTTTAGTACCATTTTGCATAATCAATCAATTATAAACTGACTTTTAACACCCAAACATTAATTTAGCCAATTTTCTAAAAATCATTATGAGACCCCTTGGTGGGAACTTTGTTCATGGGAAGTCATGGGCTGAACTTACTTCTTTTATGCGGGCACCCCTTCCTAAGTGAAGTTATCCCACCAAATTGTCACACGGATGCCCCTACCAGGTGGGTGTCTTGGTGTGCACAATATGCGATGCCCCCAAGGGTGCTCGAGCACTCCTCCTTCATGCAGGTGCATTTAGGGTGTGGGAGTTCACCCTTCTTTGAAAATCAATTAACGAAAATCATTAGCTCATCAATGATAACATGTTATGCAACCATCTCACAAAACAAAAGAAAATATAGATCAACAACTTAAAAATTATCCTCTTCGAGGGGGAAACCTCCTTTACATTACATAAATGAACAATTCTTGGATGACACAAATGATAAGACCTACTTGGTATATATATGATTCTAAGGAGTCACAATATAATCAGAGTCTACATAACAATAATAATGTAAGGGCACTATAATAACAATAGTGGGCTTCTACAAGGAACAACAATAACAACATGGGGGATACATGGGCATAACAATAACAATAGGGGACTACACTAACAATACAAATAAGGGGGATACACAAGTATTATTATAGGGACCCAACATGATGCTCTGCTTCAAAAAAGTGTTTTCCTCAACACTTGAGTATATATGGATGCTTCTGTATAAAATTCTCATCCTCCCATGTGGAATCTTTAATGGGTAATTTCTTCCACTTAATGAGATACTCTAAAATTAATCAATTCCATAGTTGTTGGCAACATTGTTTAATCTGGGATCTTGTCACTGATAACCTTCTTTAAGCATGAAACATGGAAAACTAGGTGTACTCTGGAAGATGCAGGAAGCTCCAATTTGTATGTCATAGTAACAATCTTTTACAACACCTTGTAAGGACCATAGTACTTGGGTAGGGTTGTAGCCGTAAAAATACCTAGTTTCCTACATCAAAACTTCTGTCATTGCGATATTGATCTTCATGTAGTTTCATTCGATTCTACACTAGACTAAGGTTATCCTTTAAGAGTTGATAACTTGTTATTGAATCTCGATGTGATATTCCACTACTTGAACCTTAGAAATTTCTTTTAAAGATGATGTGATGGATGGTGGATGATATCCATAAAGTTCCATAAATGGGGTCATTTTTGCTGCAGTATGGAAGGAATTTTTATACCACCATTTGGCTATAGGTAACCACCTAACCCATTGCGTTTATTTATCATATACATAGCAATGAATATATCCTTCCAAACATTTGTTCACTATCTCAGTTTACCCATCTTATTGAGAATGATAAGATGATATATGAGCTAATTGAGTACCAAGACAAGAAAATAATTTCATCCAAAAATTTTCAGTGAAAATGGGATCTCTGTTACCTACAATAATCTTTTGGTTTCCATGTAGCTTTTGAATTGTTTCCATAAATGTAGTAGTAACTGTATTGGCTTAACAATGATGAGATAATGCAAAAAAGTGTGCATAATTGGTAAGTCTATCAACTACCACCATGATGACACTCTTTCCTTTAGACTTGGGTAAACCTATGATAAAATCCATTAAGACCTCCTCCCAATGCTGACTTGGAATGGCTAAAGGTTGTAACATACTTTAGCATATTAATTGTCTCAATTTTTTTTTTTGTTGGCAAACCAAACATTCTGCCACAAACTTTTGAATATCAAATTTAAGGCCATCGCGAAAAAATTCCTTCTAGACCATATGGTAAGTTTTAAAAAATCCTGAGTACCCTCCTAAGGGGGAGGTGTGTAATTCCAAAGGTATCTTTTGCTTGAGTTGGGAATTACTACAAAGATATAAGTGACCTTTGTACCATAATGAATCATTTTTCTAGCTAAATGTATCATATGTATTGGGATCTTGTTGCAACTTTTGAATGAGTGTCCACACCTCTTTGTCATTCTTCCATTCATTTCTTACTTTGGTTATCCAATCAGGTCGGATAAGAGAAATGGCAAAAAGAAATTATTCCATGTCCTCATCCTTTTGTTGAGAGTGCATCTCCAATAAAAATTTTCTTCCCTTTTTTGTAGATTATTTCCAAGTCATAACCCAACATCTTTTTGACCCATTTTTGTTTCCCTTCTGAAGATAATCTTCTAGGTTTTAACCCCGTACAGAAATTACCTACATACGAATTCTAAATCACAGAAAAATAAACAATGCAAGAGTATAACACATAAAAACACATATGCACAGAGATTTTCCCCTGGATCCCAAAACCGGGACTACCAACTTGATTTTTCATTATTTTCCTTTCAATGTTACAATACATATTTATACATGTTGAAGCATCCATACCATGGACCGAAAACCATCGCATCAAAAACCATGGACTAAAAACCATCGCGTCCAAAAAACATGTGCGAAAATCATGCACAAAACCATAGGTGGGTCCGCCCAACCTAACATAGTGTCCAAAACCAAAATTTTCTGGGGCGCTACCCCGGACCCCATAAAGTGGGGTTACAGGTACCCCTCAAACCCCCTGTTGACTATGTGGAAATAATATAACACAACCCAACAAATCTTTGTTCCAAAAATTATATAAGACTATTATGATCTATTTTTACCTTGAAGTGTCTTCCCACTAGGTAAGATCGTCATTACTTTAGTGCATGTAGTATTGCTAACATTTATTTCTCATAAATGGGTTTGTGTATATACTTTCTTTTGATTGGATGACTTTCAAAAGAAATGGGTATTCCTTCTTGCATTAAAACATCACCAATTCCATTTCTTGATGAATCACATTCCACAATAAAGGTTTTTGTGAAGTCTAGCATAGCTAAGATTGGTGCTTGTCACATTGCCGCTTTAAGATGTTCAAAGGTCGTAGTTGCTTTTGGAGTCCAAGAAAATGCATCTTTCTTCAGTAATGTTGTTGAGGTGTTTCTATTCTCCCATAATTCTTAACAAACTTGTGATAATACCCTATCAACTTGAGAAATACTCGAAGATGGTTTATGGTTGTGGGGAGTTTCCATTCATTAATGGCTTTAATTTTGTTAAGGTCTACCTTAACACCCTCATGAGATATAATATGACCCAAATATTCCACCTCTTGTACCCCAAATAAACATTTGGATATTTTTGCATATAATTATTTCTCCTCCAATAATTTTAGCACCCTATCAACATGTTTAACATGATCCTTCCAAGACTTGTTGTAGATTAGTATATCATCAAAAAATACTAAAACAAATTTTATAAGAAATGGTTTGAAAATGGAATTCATCAAACCTTGAAATGTGGAAGGTGCATTAGTAATATCAAAAGGCATGACCAAAAACTCATAATGACCCTCATGAGTTCTGAATGTTGTTTTCAAAATGTATTTAGTCTTCATTCTAATTTGATGATATCCTAAATAAAGATCCAACTTGGTGAAGTAAATTGCTCCATGTAATTCATACAACAATTCATCAATGACAGGAATGGGAAATTTATCTTTAATAGTGAGCTTATTGAGCCCCTATAATCGAGACACATATGCCATGATCCATCCTTCTTGTGCACCAATACTATTGGAGCAGAGAAAGAACTTTGACTAGGTTGATTTATACCAACCTCTAGCATTTTGCAACCATACGTTCAGTTTCACTATTTTGGGCAATGAGATATTTGTAAGGTATGATGTTTGGAGGAACACTTCCTAGAATCAAATGAATAACATGATCATGAATAGGTGGGAGGCCTTTGGGAGTCTCAAATACCTTGGAATGATTGTCCAAGACTTTTTGGAGATCTGAAGAAATAGATGATTTGGATGTTTGAAACTTTAGTGAGCATAACTATGCAATTATGCCCTGTTCGTATTTCTTTAGAATCTTTATCATTCCATTAGAGTTGATTATATTTCTTGGTTTCCCTACAATACCCCTTAATTCAACTTCATTTCCTTCTAAAAAAAAATTCAAGAAAATTTCTTGAAAATTAAAAGTTATCATTCCCAAAGATTGTAACCATTGGACTCCTAGTACAACATCGGCACCACCCATTGGAATGGAAAGCATTGGATTATTCAATACATATTCCCCATGGTTAGCTTGATATTATGACGCTTCCTAGAGAAATTTATAGTTCCTCCATTTGCAACCATCACTTGTCACTTTCGTGCTGGATATAGGAAGCAATTCAATTCCTTGGCTATCTTACAATGAATAAAATTATGGATACTACCTGAATCAATCATCACTATTACCCTTTTCTTCTTCATATATCCTTATATATTTAGAGTTTTAGGAGTAATAATTCATTCCAATGCATTACAAGATATGGTAGGATTCATTTCTTCATTCTCTAAGGTTGGTTCCTAGTGTATATCCTCCTATTTTGATGTTTCTTGTTCCTTTTCTTCCTCCTCTTCACAATCTATGTAGAATAATTTCTTATGAGCACATGTATGATCTTTAGTGTATTTTCTATCACAACTATAACAATGCCCTTTTTCTCTTTTTTCCTCCAATTGTTGTGGTGTCAAACTTTTAGGTTGTGGAAGGCTAGGAGAAGCAACACTTCCATATTTATAGTTGTGAGTGGTATACTTCTTTGTTGCCATAATTTTGCTTTCAACTTTTCTTGCCATCCTGACTGCCTTCTCCAATGTATAGGTTCCCAAGGAAAACCTCATGTTGGATGTTATCCTTTAAATTCCCTATGAAGGCATCAATCGTATGCTCCTCTAGAATATCAGTTACCTTGATATTCAAATTTTGGGATTCCTCAATCTGCTCCGCCATTGAACCCCTTCATTTTCGATTTATCAATTGGCTAAAGAAGGGGTTGATATTTGTATCCTCATAATGTGCTATCATCTCCTCCATAAAAACTGACCAAGTAACAAGTGGTTTACGAAAGCAAATTCATTGATACCATACAAAATTATTGGGTTCTAAATATAAATATGTGATGCGTACTTTTTATGTGTGTTGCGCATCATGGAGATCAAAACATTGCTCCATCTACAGTATCCATGTTATCAAATCCTTGCCATAAAATTTCCTCATATCTATATTTGGAATGTTGTGGTTCTTAGACCCAACATTGTAGTATCTAAAATCATAATTCATATTCGTTTTTTCCTCATCATGATTTTCATTAATTACCTTGTCACCACTGAGAAATCTTACTTCTAGCAACCTTTCCAAACCTTCCTTTAACCCTCCATCTTGACATTCATCATTGCTTACATGTTTTCTTTTAAACCATCATTAAAAACTCCCATGTCCATTTTTATACCATCTATCTTAACATTCAACATGGTTTCTAATTCATTTTTTTTTACTTTTTGCAAGAGATAAATTTGTTGCAATTGGTCTCATAAATTTGATATATCATGTTGAATTTCTTCCTCTTCTTCATGTGTCATAGAAGAGCTTTCTAGTTTCTTACTAAGTGTGTCCATTTTTTTCGAGTGATTTTGGAAACAAACAATGATATCTATGCTTCATTATTCCCTTTGAAGCACTTCAAACTCATTTTTCAAACAAAACTTATGCAAAATTTTAAAAAATACACACATTTTTCTTGCTTCTTATGAACTCGATATTGAAACTATTTTATCTCTATAATTTTAGATCTCCAAGGTCTAAAATTTCATCCTAAGTTAGCCCTCTAGTTCTTCTTTTCGACCCCATAAGTCGAACCGATATTAGATTCTTCAAGAAAGAGTTATGCCCAATATCCCACGGTTACCTAATTGTAGGCTAATTCCATAGAGATAACTTTTACAGAGTTCCATGTGTCACTATTTCGACCTTCTACCCTGAAAATGATATATAAGAAACTAAAGTTCGTGCAATTTCAGTCACTTTTTATGAAATTCAAATCTGATGCTCGGAGAGAAAGTTGTGATGATTTTCCCTAGGTTTCCTGTTTAAAATGGAATTATGGAGTTTGCAGAAACCCTAACTTCCTCAAATCATATCTCTGAAAATATAGTAAAAAAAGATCTGAAATTTTTACATGAAGTTGACCAATATTTTGGCTCCATTTGGTCTCAATTTCAGCTTCTAAATCCTTGTATAAAAAAATTTATAGAGAGAATGTCAATATGGCCTATTTGAGGAAGCGAAACCATATAATCCAAAGCTCTGATACCAAATGTTATGCAACCAACTCAAACAAAGGAAAAGATAGATCAACAACTTAAAAATTGTCGTCTTCAAGGGGGGAACTTAATTTACATTACATAAATGAACAATTCTTGGATGATACAACTGATAATACCTCCTTGGTATATACAAGAGTCTAAGGGGTCACAATATAATTAGAGACTATATAACAATAATAATGTTAGGGCACAACAATAACAATAGTCGAATTCTATGGGGCACAAAAATAACAATAGGGGGGTACACTAACAATAACAATAAAGGGGATACACTAGTATTATTATAGAGACCCAAAAAAAACAAATATTATCATTTGTTAGTACATCCATGTTGCATAATCAATTAATTATAAACTGGGTTTTAACACCTAAACATTAATTTAGTCAATTTTCTAAAAATCATTATGAGACACCCTAGTGGGAACTCAGTTCATGGGAAGTCATGTGACGATATTACTTTGCACGTCTTCCCGACTATCTTGTCATCTGGTTCACCCATCGCCCAACTCGCCTGGTATGTCTACTTAATGAACCAATGCCAAAATTGGAAATGATGGTATAAACGTAAATGTGCTACTCTTTGTTTCAAGAATAATATATTATCTAATTAAAAAGGTCAACCACGTGAAGGTGGAAGCTGATAAGGCCCCTAAACCCCCTTACATCACTCTCAATTCCCCAATATCCAATCTATCTACTGTAATATATTTGAAAGAAACACAATTGTTAATAACATTTAAACATAAAACCTAGGAAAATAAAAATTTAAAGTGAATGAAAGAGAATAAACCAAATGAAAACATATAAAAACATACCTCATACTTTTCAACATTTTGATATCATTAATATTCTTCCTCATCCAACTCATCATCTATATCATCCATTTCAGAATTAATGTACAAAGGATTCACCATTTCAACATCATCATCATCATCATCATCATCATCTATATCATCATACGGAACAAGATCTTCTACATTTGGTTCAACTTCTTCAAGTTCTTTTTTCGACATAATGTCAATATCATATAATTCATCTATATTATCATTGTCTCGATTAACATATATTCCTTGAACTTTTTCGTCATATTTTTTTACACTGCATGAACCCCCTGCTCCTCTACATCATCTTCTTCCTCTCCATTATACTTTATGAGCCTTCCTTTGGGATCATATCTAACAACATATGACCAACCCACTTTACCTGGAATGTGTACATAAAATACCTGTTCACATTGGCTTATAAGAACATATTGCTCAGATCCTGGCTCAAGATTCATTGTATTAACCATGGTAAATTCGTTAGCTTGCTTAATAATAGTTCTATCAGGGTCATGTTCATGGATTTGTAGCCTAAACTATTTGACATCGAACACAACTATTTGGAAGGGTTCAAAGTTGAATTCAAGTATATCATGCAGATACCCACAATATCAATTTTCTAAGAGTTTTGGATGTCTATCACTTCTAGACGAAACATCAATAACTTGTAATACTGCAATTATCCCACTATCATAAGTTTTCATCTTTTCATTCAAACTTTTGATGCAAAATTTACAACCATTGCACCACATTTTGTTTTGGTGTTTCAACTGAAATACGTCAAACACATAAAAAATGCATTGTCAATTAATAAGAATACATACTTATACTTGCAAAATTTGAAAATTAAGAAAAAAAGATGTCATATGCATCAATATAATTGTAAAAAACTAATTAGCATCGGTGAATATGCTTGCCTGATAATCTTTTAAATCATATGCTTGATCTATTTCCATCTATGTAAGATTGGTATCTCCACTATATTGAGCTTCTTTGACCAATGTGGACATACCATACCATGATAACCTACCATTATTAACTTGTTTTCATCGTTAAATCCATACCTTCGTCCAATATTGATTGTTCGCAATGTATAAATGTATTGCATCCCAATCTCGATTGGATGGATTAAAATAAAACAATTTACATATATATAATTAGTTACCATGTTATACCTTCATAATAATGGATTATGCATGAAGAATAAAAATTAAATAAGTATATTATACATTAAAATAAAAAAAGTTAAATGTGTTATAGATCTCCACTATCTACTTACATCTCACTTTTCTCATTATACCTTCCCCCAATAGGTGCTCCCCTTAAAAATCATCCACGAAGTTTACATCCCAATTGCAATCCAATAAATTAATACCATTTCCTATTTCATCACTATATTGATGAAAATAAACCATGGTTTGATATGCCATATATCCGTCTACCATAGAACCCTCAGGACATGCTCTTTCTCTAACCAAAGCCTTCAATGATTACAAGTGCCTCCACATTGATCTTGTGTGTACAGGTCCACACTTTTCAATATACTCGACTTGGTGTATGAGGTAGTGTTCTTGTGCATTGAAAACGTTCGGAGGTAGATACTTTTGAATTTCACACATTTAGACGAGGAATTTGTTTTCTCCAATACTTTATATCTTCTTTATCGATTTCTTTATATGACAGCCATCTACAAATGAAGCAAGAAAATCATAGGTTTCAACAAAATAAGTATAATATAATACATGATGACAAGAAAAACACATGCAGTCAAAAATACGTGACACAACAACTTATTGAACAAATTAAATTTTGCACATAAATCTCCACTTGCCTCATGTATTTTCCAAGATCATATATAATTTGTTTGACATTGTTGTCAAAGTTTTATGGGAGAGATAAAGGTAGAAAATATTGTAACAAAAAGAATGACTGATCATTATTTTTTCCCAAATTACTCGGGGAAAAAAAAAAGCATTAATTAACAAGATGTTTCACCAATGTATAAAATATATATAATCCAAAAAATTTACCTTAATGAATGGATGTCAATCATGAGTTTTTACCCCACCTAATTCACCCTTCTTTGTTAGGGTATTATTTATGTTTGAAGAAAATCCATTTGGAAATTTAATTTTTTCAATAACCTCTTTAACATGCTTGCTTTGTTTCTCTATCAATAACCATGGAAGGGTGCTTATATTTTGGTCGTCTCCATCGCTATTTGAATGAATCACACTTTTCAATGCATGACCAGCACCCTTAATTTCATTACCAATCTTGAAAAAAAATTATTTATCTCTCCTTCCATTTAAGATTCGCCAGAAATTATTTGTTACATTCTTCTCGATGTGCATTGTATCAAACAAATGAACAATGTTTAGGTGCTCATATTAGGGGAGCCTATTGAATTTCTCAAGATAACTTTTCATTACTTGTGGAAGTGCCCTGTTATTAATGTCTTTACAACCTACAACATGAATCATAGTTAAAGATATTATAACAAAAATATAACCTGTCAATTAGTACAGTGAAGAAAATTCCATTAAAAGATAAAATAATCTAAACATATCATGTATATTGATAGATAGACAATTTGATCCATACCTTGAGAGACTATTATATTTCAACTTCCATGCACGAGGTGTCATTCTCCATGGTCTTAATCCAGTCTCTTCTTTCCCATTGAAAAGATGTTTTTCGATATTTTGGTACCAATGGTTCTTAGAAAGGAAGTGCCTATACTCATAAAACAAATCCTTTCCTAAGATTCTTAAACAACAAGATTTCATCTTACGACCACAAACTAGACAAGCAAATTTACCCTTTGTTTGAAGACCTACAAGAAATGGAATAATTTTTATATCAAATATTTTAAGTATGTACAATGAAGGTCGAACTATTCAAAAAACATACTTGAAATGAACTTTATAAAACTAAACACTATTAAAGTGCAGGGTAAATTATCACATACCACAAAAATATGTTAGCCAAGGGGCATCGTGAATTGTCCATACAAGCATTGCATGGAATTCAAATTCCCTTTGTGCAATTATTGGTGTAGAGATATCATACATAGTGACATTGTTCCATAACTCCGCTAACTCATTGATAAGAGGCTCAATATATACATTCATATCTTTGACCTAGTACTTACCTAATTGATTGAACATACAATAAGGCATAATTGAACATATATGAATAAATTAACAAAAGCACATAGGACACAATTATGAAACAACAAGACAAATAAGATGTTATTATACTAAAAAAATTATTCTAAACAAATTAATACCTGGAACAATCATTGTCAACGTAATTTACTCCCTCTTTATTGATTTCCATGGAGGAATGTTATTGTTGATAAGAAAAACAGGCCACAGTGAGTAAGTAGATCTGGGCTCTCCAAATGGATTGACATTGTCAGCTGCTAATAACGAGGTTATATTTTAAAATTTGGCCACTTTTCCTCTATATTCCTAAATGAACACCCATTTGCAGGCATTCAAAGAACACCATCTTCACTTCTATTCATTGCATGATAATCCATAAGTTCTGCTATGCTTTTGCACCTAACAAGGTAATCCATAAGTTCTACTATGCTTTTGCACGTGACTAATTTCAGCGGACGTGAAATTATGGGAATATAATGAAGAAATATGTGAGACACCTTTTTTGTTACTTTATCAGTTTGATATCTACTCTCATCACATTTTGGGAATTTGTCTTTGAAAACATGTGTTTTATAATAGAGAATATCATCATTAGGGAATTCATGAATAGCTTCATACTCCATTCCAATATCTTTCATAATGGCATGTAAATCTCAGTACATACGAGGTAAAATATTTGACAGTGGTAACAAAAATTCACCTAATAATGTACAACATAAAAAAAGTGTAGTGGTTAATGTACTAAACAATATTAATCATAGATATTGCATCCAAATGTTAAAAATTAATGAAATTATGTAGATCAGCGTAATAACATTAAAAACAATGGAAAAATTAATTTCTTTATCATGTGTATAGTACTAAATGTCACAAAATATATTACATACCTGTTGTAGCAACTACAAACACCCTCCAAAATTTTGGCTCGCATGCAAATTTCAGAGCCTACCTTAGATCCTATGATTGATCATCCTTGGTCACTTATTGGTGAGCAGATGATTTCAAGCTCCCCTCCTTGATGCTAAGAGTTGTCTGCATTCTCATATTTATGAGGTTGTGTCATTTTTGGGCATAGGGGTTGTTTTTTTCATGCAAAGGGAATGTTGTTTTGTTTCAAGGGAATTGTGTGCGTATGAGTGGTCGTCATCACATAAACATGTTTCGCTCTCACTTCATGCACTCTTGTCACAAAGGTTGTTTCACCAAGAAAAGTATGGCTTATGCGTTATGGATGGTCTACGTTGTGTCACTAAGTGTCCATGTGTGATCACAATCAATTCCTATCAATGTTTACATATGTTTTAGTGATCTCACACTTAGCCATTTTCAAGAGAAAACTAGCCTCATCTAGCTTCCTGGAACTGTGCGCTTTGCTTCTACAACCATAAAGCTTCATTCCTTTCCTGTTGAAACCCCGTAGTGCATAGAGACACTAACCTCCCTTGCTTTTTTAAATCCCACAGCCCGCAGAGACACAAACCTACCTGTTGGCCGGATAAATCGTTCTTGCGGACAAGACCGATCTCCCTAGTATCAACTGATATCTAGCAACAAGCAGGGCAAGAAAATCTATCTTTCTATAAACATATTGTGATTCATTAATAAAAACTAAGAGGTGTTTTAGACCCTACCTTAAGTCCAATGCTAGTTTGTGGCAGCCATGCTCCAACAACTTCAAAAGAGTTTCCTTTTAAGAACCTGCAATCACAAACAAGCACACATCAAATAACACCTGCATAGCTAATATAATAAATCATGTTCATCATGGTGATCAAGGAATCCATGAAATAAACCATAACACAGCTTATTGAGAAAAATAAACTTGATTGTATTAACTTCAAAATAGAAAAACTTTACAACCTTTGGTGCCTTGATGTTGTACAAGCTCTTCCCAGGGTCCAAACAGGAATCTCCTCTACTTTAAAAAGCCTCACTCTCTTCCAAATGAGATCAAAAGGTATGCAATCTCTCCTCTCAAAAGCTCAATTAGGAAGACTAAGTTCCAGTAGCATTTACCCTAAAAAATATTCAGCTTTTAACCTCCCTAGTAACCAACCCAATGCTTCATTTTATAGTGCAAAGGAAGGAGGTTACAAGTCCACCATTGAAGGGATAGAGTCCTCCTTCAAAGGGATAAGCTCCTCACATCAAGGGGTTAGCTCCTTAAGGTATGGGATGCATGAACCCTCAAGGAGCGAACTTGCCACCTCAAGATTGCCTCTAGAAGCTTCCAGAAATGACTAAAAGTGAGTTTTTAAGAATGTACTTGCGCCTTTTTAACTTTTACAGGGGTCCACACCCATAACATAGATATAGAGCAGTCAGGTGTGCAGGGGACATGACCAATAGGTGCGGGACCGTAGGTAATGCTAAGAGAAAGTGCGGAACCAGACTTTTAGAGTTTTTTAAGGTCTTTCTCTTATTTTCAAGGCTTGATATGAAGAACTAAGGTTTAAGACTTGCAAAGGAGGAAGATATGAGTGATGATAGACTCACACTAATTGAAGAATGTCAAGGTGAAAATTTGTGTGCAACACTACCTTGTCTGCTAAAACTTCACAGGCTGCAGAGACCCCAACCATCATTTCTCTCCAAAAATGTGCAAAGCAATTAGGTAGCCATCACTGGTTTCCAGAAATGCATAGAGCATTCTAGCTGCACTACAATCAAAAATTGCGCAGAGGTGTCCTCCCATGACCCCCATCCCGCAATAGTGTCTTGTGCCTCAAAAATGCGCAATGTTGTCCAAGCTACCCCGTCTGTCTTGCATGCAAAAACTGCGCAAACAAGCCTCCTAGGGCCACATTCTAGCAACAATCATTGTCCGCTGAAATTGCGTAGATCTACCTCTCAGTGATTACAGGAAAAGATGACATGCTGAAATTGCTTCCAAGGAGTTGAGGAGAAGGACCAAGGAACCAAGTAATGGAAAAGATCAGGACTGCATGCAAACTCCATCAGATGCATGATCATCTTGATGGTAAGTATGGTAAGTAAAGAACACCTTTCGAAGTACAACTATTAGTTGAGTTTTCAAGAATGCTTATCATTGTCATATCATCCTATCCTTAGTAAAATGCATGTGTGCAAACATGAAAAGTCATTTTATGTTTTTCTTCTACATGTCTTCCTTTCTTTTCACTTTTTTGACAAATTGTCATCTTCGGCATGTTGATTTCTATGTCATGCTTGCGACCTCATTCTTGTGATGTTGAAGGTTGTGTTTGAGTTGTGATTGCTATGCAAACATCTATCGCACAAACACACAAATGTCTATCTCAAGTGTCGCACTTGTTGCTCGCAACCGTCGGTTAGTTACACTGAGTGTACATTTTCTTGATGGTTCGAGATGTCTTGTATTCGAGTCACGTTGAGTGTGTTTTTGCAAGTTCATGCATTCACGAGTTCACTCGCTAACACACTTACTCATTTTACTAAAATTCTATCGAGCGAACCACTCCCCAACAGCTAGACCTTTGCTAAGCTACACTACGCAGTCGTAGCCCTCAGTGATCATGTATTGTTGCCCAAAATTGCAAAGAGCTTGAGGCTGCCTCCTAGGTAGTCTGCACTACACAATCCTGGAGTCAACCTGACTGACTATCACCTATAACAATGCAGAAGTTTCTTAGCAAGGCATCTCAATCTACGATGCCCGGAAGAAAATATATCAAGCCTCCAATTCGTCAATTGGAGAGTTTGCGGGCATTGACCCCGGTTCTCACTCCTCAAAAACATTTCTTAAAAGATTCTAAGCATGCTTACCTTTGTTGACTGAAAAAATTGCACCAGACATGCCGGACATAAACCCGCTACCTATCACTGCATTGCCCTCGAAATTTGCATAGTTTTGTCAGCCAGTCACATTGTCAGTTAGCCTCCTACTCCTCCTGAAAACTGCGTAGTTTTCATGGGTTGTCTCCTAGCTGCCCATAATACCACTTAGCCTAGAAATTGCATTGGTATTTCCTACATGCCATCCTCATAGATCTATGCAATTTTGGCTAGCAAGCTCCCACAGGCACCAACCTCCCCGGAGAAACTGTGCAATTTTCACTACCAGTGTCCCCCCTACTACTTGCACTATCTCCCTGGAAACATTGCATAGATCTGCCCTCCAATTGAGCCAGGTCCCACAAACATTCAATACAGATCCGAACTACCCATCTCAACCTCCCAGTTACCTCAATAGTTTTGATTGACAGTGCCCAAAGCCCACATCCCAGCCTGAAATGTGCTCTGTGTAGTTTCAGAGACATGTCCTCTCTCCTAGTCACCTGCATCCAAAAACGAAATATAATGCATCATGGTAGACTAGGATATTTCTGGATTTGATTTCATCTCATCATGAGTGATTGCAGATATAGGTACACGGATGAGACATGGTCCAATGATGAACATGAAGAACAAGGAGTACGTGCTAGGATAATTTTTCATGAACAGACAAACACATGGAGCATTCCAAGTACAAGCGAAGGAGAGACATACATGTGCAACATCAAGAGAATACCAAGACCATCAAAGACTTCACACACCTTTCCATGCAGGGGTGAAGCTATGATAAATCAATAGCACATTCATCACTCAACAACATTGTAACTCGACATGGAAACCACCATTAGCATGAACATACCGGCTCTGTCATGTCGAGTCATGTCATGAGTCATCTTGGCCACATCACTACTGTGGGCCATACTATTGTAATCAATGTAATTTAACATGGAAGTCCAAGAGACCCACATGTAAAGTTGAAGAGTCTTGTAAAGTTGAAGATTCATTGATCCGGATTTAAACAGGAACGCAACAAATTACCAAGATAACCATATACACAAAGATGCAGCGGAAATAATACTTCATTTCATTAATGGAAAATACTGAAACATGCTTAAAATCAGAAATGGAAATAAACTAGCTAGGGCGATGGTAGCTTATCTCTGAGAAGAGATGTGATGGCTACATGCCTCTGAACTATGTTACAATGAGGCTCAAAGGCTTATTTATTGTTTGAGAAACAATGAAGAACCCTTCACATTCCAAAACCTAACCCTAGGAGATGAAACGCGAAACTGTGGGCCCCGTTTGGGGGTAAGTTGGTACATCAACTTCCCGGGGTCGTAACTTTAGCATATGATCTCCGTTTGACGCGTACAATAGCTCATTAGAAAGATCTATTCGAGCACTATCATTGTTGGAACGGGCAACATCGGTCCATTGCATGGACCCATGTTGCCCCCCGATTTCCCAAAAAACGTCGTTTAGGGCCTCAAAACGGCTCCGGAAGTTCAGGACCCGAAAAACTGCTAAAAATAGTAAGTTGTGCTACAATCAAGGAAATTGAAAATGCTGAGAAATACAATGGTGGGGGTCCAGGTGGACTTGGCAGGTGGCCACCAATATCCACCTGGATCAGATTGCTAATATGTGGAATATAATAAGAAAAAGAAGTAAACTGTTATAAGCATAGAACATACCATAACTTAACAATTATAACTAATCTTATAAAGAACCAGGATAGATGATCTTAAACAAGCCAAGTGACAAAGCAAAGTGATTAACAGTGATAGAGGAAATATAGTGCATGATTCTTTTAAGTTTTTATTATTGTATTTTTTTTTAACATGTTTGATAAAAAATATAGGTTTAATATTTTACAACCAATTATGACTTTTTTTTTTTTTTCCTAAGTTTAGATACTTTCTTAAATACAATACAATGGGATCATATTTAAGAAAGAGAGGGATATGGAAAGGGGGAATAGAGTGTGGGAGAAAGACATAGAGGTGGGAGAGACACTAAGAGAGAGAAATGAAGAGAGAGAGGGAGGGACAAAGATGGATTCAGAGGGGGAAAGAGAGGGAGTGAAGAACATAGACATTGATAGATAGAGGTGGAGAGAGAGAGGGAGTGACAAGGGAGAGATGAAGATGGGATGAGGGAGAGAGGATACAAGGGAAGAGAGGGAAAATGTGATGATAAAGATAGGGAAAGAAGGGGAAGAGAGAGACAAGGAGACATAGATATGGAGGGGGGAGAGAGGGGGAGAGAGAGGACAGAGGGAGGGATATAGTGACAGAGTTGGAGGATGGAGAGAGATATTGTGTATGATGAGGGGAGAATGGGAGAGAAGGGGAAAGATAAGAAGGAAAAAGAGAGAGGACTTGAGAGAGAGGAGAGAGAGAGGAGAGAGATGGAGTTGGAAGGGGAAGAAAGACCTAGAGAGAGAAAGGTGGAGAGAGAGTGGCAAGGGATAAATGGAGAGTCAATGTGTGTGTGTGTGTGTGAGAGAGAGAGAGAGAGAGAGAGAGAGAGAGAGAGAGAAGGCGAAGAGAGAGAGGGAGAAGGCGAAGAGAGAGAGAGGGAGAGGAAGAGGGAGGGAGATAGAGATATAGATGGGGCAGGGGAGGGGGTAGAAGAGAGGAAAAGAGAGAGAGAGAGAGAGAGAGAGAGAGAGAGAGAGAGAGAGAGAGAGAGAAGGGGAAGAGATAGAGAGGGAAAGGAAGATGGAGAGATAGATAGATAGATAGATATGGGGAGAGAGAGAGAGAAGGGGAAGAGATAAAGAGGAAAAGGAAGATAGATAGATAGATAGATAGATATGGGGGGGGAGAGAGAGAGCGTGACATGTGTTTAGGGGGTTGAGATAGAGAGACAAATAAGGAGAGAGAGGGAAGAAGAAGGAGACACACATAGACAAATACATACATAGAATCTATATCTAGAAAGTGATGAATATTTTGGATTTTCGCTAAAATAGAAGTATTGATTTCAATGTAGTTGTTGATTTCTAATCCTATTTAATCACATGCACTATATGCTTTGATTTCAGTGTAGATGCCAATTTATAATCCTATTTAATACCTTACACTAGATACATTGATTTCAGTGTCGACGTTGATTTCTACTCCTATTTGATTAGTTGCACAGGGTACATTGGTTTCAATGTATATATTGATTTATAATCCTATTTGATCACTTGCACTAGATGCATTGATTTCAGTGTAGATGTTGATTTATAATCCTATTTAATACCTTACACTAGATGCATTGATTTCAGCATAGATGTTGATTTTTTCTCATATTTGATTGCTCGTTAGATGCATTGGTTTCAGTGTAGATATTGATTTCTACTCCTATTTGATTGCTTGCACTAGATGCATTGATTTTAGTATAGATGTTGATTCCTAATCCTATTTGACTGTTTGCACTAGATGCATTGATTTTAGTGTAGATGTTGATTTCTGATCTGATGCAATTAGATCATGTACGATGTACATTAATTTCAAAGTAATTAGATTAATAGTGTGCATTGATTTCAGAGTAAGGACATCTTTGCCTCCTCCATCTATATCTCTATCTTCCATTGTCTCTCCTTCTCCATCTCTCTATTTCACCCCTAAACATACACACTTCTCCCTTTCCCCTCCCTCTCTCTCTCTCCGTCCCTCCCTTTCCCCTCTCTCTCTCTACCCCTTATCTCTCTCTCTAACATTTTCCTCTCCATATCTATATCTCTTCCTCCCTCCTTGTCTTTTCCTCTCTCTTATTCCCTTCCCCCCCATCTATATCTCTATCTCCCCTTGTCTCTCCTTCTCACCCCAAAAACATACACACTCTCTCCAGTATAAGCACATAAAAATTATTCATGACGTGCATTGACTTATATGTTATAGTAATTCAACAATAAATACAATACTTGAATTTTCATCCTAAATAAAATGTTCGCTTACCCCAAATGTTTGCTTCTTGAAACTATAAACTATTTATAATTGGCTACATTCTTATTATTCCCATTTTCCATCATTCAACATTGTTAATCACTTTATATTCAAACACGGTAATAGAAAATAACTACCATTGAAAGTTATTTGTGGTTTAACACTCCATAAGTCACAATGATTGACTTTGGAGAAAACTACTATTAATATTGGAGACCAACAGAGACTAGGTATGTTGTTTACTATAGTAGCTCGAGTTAAATATTTGAATGGTCTATGATTCCAACTACTCTTTTCATATGATCAATATGAGAAAATGGAAAAACTAATAGGTGTGACAATAAGAACAATAGAAGAAAATTGTTTTAGATTGATCGCAATGGAGATTGTTTGTAATTGTCTATATTCTTATTATTCACATTTTATATCAATCAAAATTGTTACATTGACACTTTGCACTCAAAATGTTTCTTTCATCATTTTTCATCATTCAAGTTATTAACAATGTCTCTCATCTCAACAATCTGAGATAACTAAGAAAATTTTAAATTAAATCGACCAAATTAATCTTAGACATATTTAGAATATTTAAAATGATCAAAATAATTAGATATTCAACAAACTTTGTATGACTTCACACAACTGAAACCAGCCTAGATCCATCTTAACACCAGATCTATCAAGCACAAAGAGGGATCAAATCTCTCAAATTTTGTACTCAAAAACTAGAATTGCACCTCGAGAGATTTGATCCCTCTCGACGCTTGATAAATCTGGTGTTAAAATAAATCTAAACTAATATTTTAAATATTAATTTAAAAATAATTAATTACATATAAACTTTATCGTACTTAAAATTTTTGGTAAAATCATCTTAAAATAAAATAAATATCTTTAAAATATTAAATACCAATTAATTTATGTTATTAATATTTCTAATTTATTAAAGAATATAATAAACATTTTAAATCATTACTTTTTAAAAAAATTTAATAAAAATTATATATATAGTTTAGACCTACATGAAAATTATGTAGTCACATAGATTCTCATACACTTATTGGAATTCGAGTAGAGTGAGAATACACACTTCTTCAAAATATTAAGTACAAATTAATTTATGTTATCAATATTTCTAATTTATTAAAAAATATAAAAACATTTTAAACCATTATTTATTAAAAAAATTATAATTTATATATAGTTTAGAATGGCTTAGTTTAATTTATAGATGAAATTATTTTTATTTTTATTTTTTTTTTAAAAGTTAATTTCAATCAAAATTTGACTGAAAATTTTAAAAATTTGAGTCTAAATTATTCAATTTGAATAATTCGAGTGCCCCAAGAGTTTTTCATGGTGCTGAATCTATTTATGCATTCAAAAATGCATTTTAAACAACAAAAAATATTGAAATTATATTGATGGAATTTGGTAAATTCCAGTGAAAAAGACTATTCCGTATATAAGTTAGACTAGCCGTTTAGAACTGCATGAGAATTTTGTGTTCTTCTTGGAATTCGAGCATACATTCTCATATGCTTATTAGAATTTGAGTAGAGTGAGAATATGATATTTTTTACTACTTTTAATAGCTCTTTTATGGTTAATTAAACATTTTTTTCTATTATTTAAATTATTTATAATTTTTAAGAGATCTCATATATATAATAATTCTTAATTTTAAGAAGATCTCATATATATAATAATTCTTTATTTTTTATAGGATTTTTTTTTTCAAGGTTTGAAGTTAGTATGACTTTTATCAAGGTATTATACTTTATCATGTTATTAGTAAGGATTTGAACTGGGGTGAGGAAGATAACAACCATTCTACTGTAAGGATTTGAACTTGGGTGAGGAAGATAACAACCATTCTATTCAACTACCTTGAGATAATCCTAACCGACTACTTTTTATTGGAATTCAAACATATGTTTTTATATTCTTATTGGAATTTGAGCAGAGTGAGAATTGGAGATTTGTTAAGGAGTCTAATGCTTATTGGAATTTGAGCAAAGTGAGAATAGGATATTTGTTAAGGAGGTAAATGCTTATTGGAATTTGAGCAGAGTGAGAATAGGAGATTTGTTAAGGAGTTAAATGCTTATTGGATGAGAATAGGAGATTGGTTAAGGCTTTTAACAATTTTTAAATGTAACTTAACTATATATATAATTAATATATTTTATAATAGTTATATGATATATAAAGTGTTAGACATATAATCCTCAAGGATTGGGTGAATAATTTGTAAATATGTAAATTAAGGGAAATATGAACAATGAGAATAGGAATCGAATTTCGAAGATGAATCCCAATCGTCTCTCTTTTAAGTTATATAAATCTATTCTCATTAATACAATGAAATCCAAATTCGGGAGTTACCATCTTGGCCTGACATGGTATCAAAGCTTCAATGTCTTCCCCTCATTGTAACTTTTTGGTTTACTCACTCTACTAGTCCCTTTCTCTTCTGCTTGTGCTTTATCAGTGGGCTATGGCTTAGACTATCCACTCCGCTATCACATAGATTTGTTGCAACCTCCTCCTTGTTGAATTTTGCAACTATGGTCAGTGTTCATAATGTATATTTGGCCCTTGATGTATTTATATTTATTATTGTAAAGCATTTTTTTTTTTTTTTGAAATTTTTTTGAAAGAGTCGGTTGCTATGTATTATATTGAAAAAAGAAGGTGGATTTCAAATCCACTGCTACATAAGTTATGCAAGGTGAAGTGGAATCAAGGGGTTTACAAAAAGAGACGACCCCCTTGTTCCTTAGCTTGCTTTGATTGCTACCTCTAAAAACATGACTACTGTAAATTCTAACAAAGGATGATAACAAGAAGATGCATTTGGAGTACATTAATCAATCATTATGTGCTGAATCTGGCGAGCCGTTGTATCTTCCGGGTTTTCCTCCTTGTCTTCTTGTTTGACGCTAGAGGAACTTGAGGCTGCCCCTTTGTTGAGTTTGTCCATCATGTAACGCAGAACGGTAATTGATTCCTCTGCGTGTCCACAGCGGTTTGTTAGGAGTCTGAATTGTTCTTCCAGTGAGGCTGCCTTATGCATAAAAAGTTGAATCTCAGCCTTGTATTTCTCGGTATTGATTCTATCCTGCTCGAAGAGCCTCAGACTTTGTTCTTTTAGCTGTCTATCATGCTCTTCAAGAACGCCTTTCATCAGAGTCTGCTTTCTGTCAAGAATGGACTGCTGAGCTCTGATTTCCTCCAACTCCGCTTGCAGGTCCGCGCAGTGGAAGCAGTCTTCGCTGCGCGCCATAGAAGAAGGGATATTGCAGATTGGGAGGAAACAACAATGAATGAGAGAGACCAGAGTAGGTGGGGTCTGGTGAACTTTAAATGCTAGAGTCAGAAGAAAAAGATATTTTGAGTCAAGTCCCATTTGCACTTTTGAAAGAAGAAAATTTGGATTTTTAAAATTGAAAATTTTGGCTCCTAGTTTGTTAAGTTGACCTCCCTCCAAGTTAATTCGGCCCTAGTAGAGTCACACCCATTCAACCTAGCTAGTTCACTATATAAAGGTAGTTCGACCTCCTCCTCAAGGCACCAATTCACACTCTCTCAAGCAAGACAACTTTTGGGCATCCTAGCGAAGCACAAGAAGGACAAGGAGGAAAAAATAAGGACAAAATTAATCTCTTTATCTCCTCTAGCTCGCATGTGTGGAAGGAATTACACACACACTCTCTCTCCCTCTTCAGTTTGCATATTTTTTTGGGTAGTTTCTGTTGCATGGGTCGAAATTTCTAGCGAATTGCAGGGGCATAAATTCTAGGATTGTGGAAGTTGCAAGAGGGGAAATATTCTAGGGCAGATCAATATCACAAAGTGTTGGATCAGATTGGAAGGCTTGACCATAGATTTATTGAAGTTCAATTTGACCTAGTTGATAACTAGAAGGTCTAAGTGTGTCTCTTGTTGAATAGAAGAATTTCTCTATTTAAAAAGGTTGTTAGGATTCCCCCCCTAGAGGGTTTTCCCAGGGTAAATCTTGTGCTCTCTTTGTGCATTATGATCTCTACTATTCCAATGTTCTTGTATGGTTGAATTTCTAAAGTATAATTGCTTAATGATATATTGGAAAAACCAAAAGAAGATCAACATCATTATAAGTAATTACCAATTTTTAGAAATATTGTGCTAGTACCTATTGCACTTGGAAAATCAATATGGTATCAAAGGTTTGGTGAAGGAAGGAACATTGCGATCACTCTTGAAGAAACCCTACATTGAGATCACTATTTTGGAAGTCCTTCTTGTTGATTTACATCCATGGATTCTTCTATGAAATCAGAGAACAAGTTAGAATGGGCCTCAAACTTTAGAGATTGGAAGACTAGAATTGATCTTATTCTTACAAAGAACAAATTCATGGATATTGTGAAGGGTAAAGTTGTTAAATCAACAAATAATGCTGGAAAGGATAAGTTTAAGGAATATGAAATAACTTCCATGAGTCTTATTATGGATTCAATTAGAGATCATTTGATTCCATATATTGAAAAGCTTGAATCTTCAAAAGAAATGTATGATTCCCTAGCCAAATTATTTACAATCAACAACATGGTCAATTCATGAGTTTGAAGAATGAGCTTCGTGATGTGAGGATGATAGATGATGACACTTTGCCTTCATACTTTGTAAGAATATCTCAAATAAGGGACCAACTTCAAGCAATTGATGAAGTTGTATATGAGAAAGAACTTGTGACTACAACACTCAATGGACTACCTAGATCATGGGATGCATTTGCAGCAGGTGTAAGTAGTAGGAATGATGTTCCCTCATTTGAGGAACTATGGAAACCTTGTACTCAATACGAATCAATGCTTGTATCAAGAGATAGAAAGGAAGAATATTCTCAAGCATTTACAGCTCACCACAAGAAGTTTAAAGGAAAGAAGAAGTTTGGTTTTCAAAGCAAGAATCAGGAAGAAGATCACCTCCTCCCCAAAGGAAGAAGGATATGTTAATAGTTCCATGCTATGGTTTTCACAAATTTGGACATTATAAAGGGATTTTCTTGAAATGGCTAATAAAAAAAGGAGAAAAGGAAAACAACAGGCTTCCACAACTGGTACTGATGATGAACATCCAAAGAAGTCTAAAGGTGACAAATATTTATTTTACTTTTTCGCTCTAATAGGTTCTGTTGTAGATGATGATGATATGTGGTTGGTATATAATGGTGCTTCAAGAAATATGATAGGAGATCGTGAATATATCACTAGCATGATGGAAATAAGGCTATCTCAAAGGGTAGAGCTTGGGAACAACAACATCTATGCATTCAATGATTTTGAAAGACATCCATTGAGCTAGAATTTGGTAACAATGTCTATCTCGACAATGTTCTATATGTGCCAAGTTTGAAAAAGAACTTGTCTCTATTGCGTGTTTAGGAGATAAAGGAGATATAATAGTGTTTCTTGATGGAAAATTACTAGTATGGCCCAAGGGCTCTAGTATATATGATGCTAGAGTTATTGGAATTCATGAAAGAGGACTGTATAGGATCGTGGGTCAACCAACTCAAGCTTGTGCCCTCACATGTTTTCTACTGACACATCCTTGAAAAAATCCATCATGATCGCCGATGAAGAAGGCCACCACCCTCAAAAGAGATCAAGGAATTCAAGGTATGATAATAATGCAGATGCTACTCAATATGAGCTTTCTTATTTCTTCTCTTTCTAGTTCCTCTCCTCTGGATTTGTTTGATAGATGGCTAGTAGATAACAGGGATTTTAGACACTTCACTAGTTATCGTGAAGTCCTCTCAAACCTGGTTGAGAGGGAGACAAATTTGAAGATCATTCTTGGGGACAATTCTACTTATACTGTAAAGGGGTTTGGTTCTGTTTCATTTCATTTGGATTATGGTCAAACTATACATCACAGGATGTTCTATATCAAGGTATTTTATAAGGATTTATTATTTTTCCTGTTTGTAGTATTATAGGCCACTATTCTAGTTTGAAAATTCATATGTATAAAATGTAGGCGAATATTCAATAAAAACATGTATTTTACTTTTAAAATCAGTAAAATTTGGTGAATATCATCCATTTAATCACGTGTAAAAAATAAGTGGATTTTTAATGAAATTGGCGATTTTTTTTTTCATAAAATGTTTAAAAAATAGCCCATTTATGAAATTTCACCCCTGTTGGTGCATTGGTAAAAAGGTTGGTTTACATAGTGGAGGTATTAGGTTTGATTCAATGGACCGTTGAGATTTTTCGACTCTGGTACAATTTATAGTTCAAACACGATATTTCCTATTAGGCTACACAAAGAAATGGTTTGGTGTAATGGTTAGAACTCCCACTTAATTGCACAAAAGTCGTGGGTTCAACCCTGTGGAACTCCTATTTTCGGCCATTGGATAACATTTAGAGGTTAAATATAAGATGCCAACTTTTCCATACAAGGGATATGGTTGATGCATTAGTTAATGACTTAGACTTATGGAAAGGAGATTGAGGGTTCAATCTTACCCGACTGCCTTTTGCGCTAAACGAAATATTCTTATAGTTTAAATATAATATTTTTGCACATTCTTAATAAATAATGTTTGGCTTGTTGCTAAGACATTGGAATAATGTTGAGAAGATTGGGATTTCAATTCACCCATCCAATCCTTCTGCAGTCAGTAAGGCCCTTTTATGAAAATCGGGATTGCCATGTGGAAGTCTCTAATTAGTCCACATGGTGGCCACATAACTTGCTCAGTCAACCAAACATGTCTTCTGCCATGCAACACGACATCTGCAAACTTGCTTTGTCAGCTTTGCCACATCATCGCCACACTAGTTCCACATTAGGCTTATGCCACATCAGCGACCCACATGTTGCATTCTTGTGCTGCCACTTGTCGGCCTTGTTAGAATGCCTTACCACATGTCACACTTTGATTGGTGTACATTGTTTCAAAGTAAATCTACCATGTTAGCACCTATGCCACATCACTCAGCCACGTCTATTGTGCCACATGTCATCTTGTGGGGTTGCCATGTCATTAATTCCACGTGCCCTACTCCAAAGCTGCCACCTTTCAGCCTTGTCAACGAACTCTGCCACGTGTCCCACTCTTGTCATGTCACCTATCAACAACCATACTGTTCATACTGCCATGTGTCCTCCTATGGCGCTACCATGTGGTACATCTTGCCATATTTTTGCATGTTTCTTGAAAACTTTAGAATGTTGTAAATTCTTCATACGACATTCGTTTCACTTCGTTCAAGTGCAGTTGGAGAGCTCTTGACAAGCTCTTCAACACAGAAACCTTTACATCAACATTTGAAGAAATTGACTTTTATCAATGATGAGGATCCACCTGAATCATAATGTGTTATCAATTCCTTTATAAAAATGGTCCAATATACAATAAAATCCTATTTCCTTTGGAAAATCCATTGATACCATACATGTTGATCTTGTTATAAAAACAAGGATGCAATATTTACCTTTTGTAAGGTTTCCAATTGGTGTAGATCATATTATTTCTCCACGTGGAACGTCCATCTTATAGGATTGTTAGTGTAGATCATATTAATTCTCCACGTGGAATGTCCATGTTAAAGGATTGTTACATCAAACTTCGTCATATTCATTTTCAGAATGTGGTAGTTCCTTTGTGTTGAATTTAAGACATGTTGATGTGCATCTTGGATTGAAAATTCATAATTATGGTTTTGTGATTCAATATTTGTGCTCTTGAAATGTGATAAAATACTCCCCATATGTGATTGAGTCTCAACACCATTCTTATCTTTATATTCATGATTTCCTTCGATCTCCATATGTCCTTTAGGGAGTTTCCTTAATAGAATGTTTTGTAATTATTTTATTTCTTATGTGATGGATTTTTGTATATTTTCCTTATTTTAATTAATCTTCTTTTCCATTTCATCCATAATTTCTCTTTTAAGGTCTTATTGAGAACTTGATAAAGCCACCTTTTTCAACATACTACCATCCATTTCATTAACTTTCTTCTCTAACTGGGAGAACCTAAATTTTAAGTTTTCAATTTCTTCATGAGTTCTGGATGAGCCTTAAGGAAGTTTAATTGGTGCAGTAACTTTCTTTGGAGGTATAATAATAGTACTTCTCTTTATCATAAATTTCAATCACAAAAAAATTGGATCTTATAATTAAAAGTTGTCACTTGTAAGTTACGTACCTTTAACACTTTAATTTGGAGAATATCTAAATGGATGACATTTTTCTTGATATATCTAAGCTTTAATCTCTTACAATCTAAAACTCTGGCATGTAATACTTTGATATGTCTTCTCTACAATTGAAAGTATAACTAGAATTTGATTTGCCAAATGAAAATTGTGGTAACTTTCCAAAAACTTTATGATTTTTGGCCTCTTCCCAAGACCAAACTTGTATAGCGTACCATGTGTCCATTCTTCAAATATAATTCTTAAATTTTCTTTTGAGGTATTTCGTTGTCTCAAACCTTTGAAAATTTCATAATTTGTAGTGTCCCAGAAAAAAGTTATAGCAAAAATTTCACGATCATTTGTTTGAAACTAATTTCAAGATCATTCAAAAACCCTAACTTCCACATTGTATATCTTCAAAATTAGAGAGAACCAAAATATAAAAAATTTAACCAGAATTTCCCCAAAATTTGCCAAAATCTTCTCAAAATTTCACCATCTGAAATGTCCTAGAAAAAAGTTTTAGCAAAATTTCCAAGATGACCTATTTTAATCAACAAAACCTTATGTTAGTATGCTCTAATACCAAATGTTATTATTGGTTTCTTAATTTCTAAGGCACAAGTTTCATAACCCATGTTCTAGGTGAAAGGTTGGAGTGTCAAGTGGTGATTCAAAAATATACTTATTCAAACTCAGTTGAAGATTGGCTAAGGGGGGTTGCAAAATCTAAGCATAATATCTCAGTGATGTGGAGGAAGTTGTGAAGGCTTGTTTGTTGGTTGGGAGGGACCTAACTTGGAAGGTGAGTGAGGGGACTTTAGTCTGGATTGGGGAGGATGCTTGTGCTAGGAGTGGAAAATACCACCTACTGCTTCCAAAAATGATTTAATCACTAAGGGGAAAAGGTTTTTTCATGCTTTCCCACATTGTAGATCCACTTACAACTTTGATATGGAAGTAGGTATGGCTTATGACAAGCATGTTAGGTTTCATAAACAATGAAGTGGATTTATTGAATGTTTTTTAATCATGTTTAGAATGGAGTCATGTTTGAACCCAAGATTGTTAGGATGAGATAGATTGGTAATTTTGTCCCGTGGGGGTTTAAATCCCTAGGATTGGATATATGATTTTAAGTATATAAGATGGAAGAAGATAACTTCAATGTTGGTGACACTATTTTTGGAAGTTGAAATGTCCTTCTAAAGAAAATATGTTCATGTAGTGTTTATTGACGAGCAAATTATTAACTTGGGACATATTATAGAAGAGGTGTTAAAAGGGGTTTGGTAGTTGTGCTCTTTGTAACCTCAACAAGGAGACAAATGGTCATTTGATCATGGATTGTGATTATTCAAAACTAGTGTGGCTAGAAACGTGTTAAAATTTGGCAGCTCAAGGATGAATTTTTCCTAGAAGAAATCATATATTTCAGTTTTGTTTGAACCACCTATTTTAAAATTTCATTTCTAACAATTCTAATATGACTTTCCAAAAATAGTAAGTCACATCTCAATTTGGAAATGACGTTCCAAAAATAGAAAGTCATGTCTAGATGATCAAGGATGATCTCGACATATGGAATCCACTTTAAAATCAAATCAATCATGATTATACAAGTGAAGAATTAATATTTTATCCTTATTAGTATTATTATTATTATGATTCTATTATTTATAAAATAGTCTAAAGTCATTCACCTTTAATGGATTAATAAAAATGAATTCTCAATAGTCTCATGGAATAAGTCAATTAAAAATTGAGAATCTCTTACTTGGAAAATCAAACCTCTCTCTTGGAATAAAATAGTAACTCCACACTTAAGAAAATGTAACTCTCCCTCACTAATTCGATGTATGGAAAAAATGTAACTCCTCTTCATTAAATGCACTTGTAACTCCCTCACTCAATTTGATTTGTAACTCTCACTAAATATTCTCTCATGTCTAAGTGTAAATCTCTCTCTCCCTAATTCAGATTGTAACTCCTCAAGACAAGAGTACCTCTCTCTATATTCTTGGGATGAGTTACACTTCTCCTCAAGTAACTCCTCCTTCATGGAATTTAATTCTCCTATTGTTGGCTCAAGGCATGAATTCATTTTGTAACTCCTCTCATTTCTCATCTATTTAAGCAAGAGCAAGTGAGAGTTGAGTGTATCATGTTCATTGTGAAGAAGGAGAACAAGCGCTGAGTGTGAGAGCAAGGGAAGAGATAGAACAAATGTGAAGGACAAAATCTGATCAAGAGAAGGAGGAGATCTTCAAGCAAAGAGAAAGAGCACTTCAGCTGCAAGTTGATCAGATATTGGTGACTTTATTCACTCACTCACTCTCACTCTCTCTCTCTCTCTTTACTTTGCTAAACAATTGAAGAAATCTAATAGAAGAAGAATCATTTGCCCCCCCCCCCCCCCCAGAGGGGGTTTTCCCTGGTCATTGGACTTAAATATCAATGTTTCATATTTCTGCTTGGTTGTCTTCATATGATCCTTAAGTTTATATTCTATTTACAATTGTTGATTTGAAAAGTTTTGAAGAAAAATTCCACATTCTAAGTAATTGTACCAACATTGAAGATTTAGTTTTATGCAAAGCACTTTCAAGTCCCAACATAGAACATTAAGTTTTATGCAAAGTACATTTAGTTTTCTGCAAAATACATTCAACTTTGTGCATAGAACTTTCAAAATTTTGTAAAGAATTTTTAAGTTTTTGAATAGAACTTTTAGATTTTAATAAAACAAAGGTTCTAACAACATTGAAAAGTGTTTAGTTAGGGGGTTCTATTGAAGTAGGTTTAAGGAATTGGGAAGGGAATCCACATACAAAAGATTCTATGGATGTTCCATTAATAGTGACCCAAGGGAATATGGTTGGCTAGGAACCTTTCAATTGTTTGAAGAAAATACATTCCTCTAATAAAATGTTTAACCAATGGGCTCAACATATTGATTCATTTTTCACAACATAATGAAGGGAACTTGGTGAGGGTAGTGGATATAGAACAAATTGATAAGAGGTTTCCCAGGTATTTTTTTGATGGGATGTCATAAGGGATCATTCTATATGTGGAGGGGGACAGATTCTATTATCTAAAGATAATCATTCCATTGAGTTTATCAGGATAGGGAAGGGGTCAAATAATTATGCAAACTTGATGCCACTAAAATTAGTATTATTATTGGCGAATGAAAAAATAATTAACATTTTATAGGTGTTTGGTGATTCTTAGGTTTTCATAAGATGGGTAAAATTTAAAAAAAGATGTCACAATGTGTTTTTAAATTTTGTCTTCAAAGAGGTCAAAGGTTTGAGAGTGTTTTTCAACCATCTTTCTCTTCAACATGTGTACAAGGAGAGAAATATAAATGTTGATGATTTATCTAATACTGGAATTACAATATTGTGTGGTACTTAAATGATAATAAAAAAATATGAATGGGGACATTTTAGAATATTATCACCGTCTTTTTGATGATGTAATGGCGCGAGAAAGAGATACTCTTGTCTAAGGTCTTTTTTATCAAATCAAAGTTTACTCCTTAGAAATTTTGATCATGCTACTTATTCTATTTATATAGATTAAATTCATATCTCTAACATGGAAAAGGTATCCATTCTCAAAGTGCATATGTAGAGTTTTTTTCTTGATGTACTAGATTTGACGTTTTTGAGAAAGAAAAGCTTCATATATCGACCCTTTTTTGTAAAGCTTTGGAATGTCCTAGATGAGGGTAGTTAGTAGAAAATGGTTGAGAAAGCATGTGAAGAATGTAATTTTTTCAAAAGGGTATTGAAATTACGATTTTTTTTTTTGCTAAGAAAACTAGTGAAATCACATATTACAAAGAATATATATGTAATTATTAAACCATGGAATATTTATGAAATGAGATAACAAAGAAACATAATACTTACCTACAAAATTTAAATTAGGAATTGTACACACAAATTGCAGAATTAAAAAAAGAGACACAAAACAACCAAAAGTTTCATCAAAAAATCAATATCTCAAGAGAAAATTTGACAAGATCTTACTAGAAAACAATGATAAGATTTCTCCCTAAAAAATCATATTAAAAAAATACTTGCAGAAGTTAAAGTCAACATATACAAGAAATTCAATCAAAAGTTTGAATAAAAGAATCAAAGATCTCAGAAAAAGTTATTGGTGAAAAATGAAGAAAGCTCTTGTTTAAGGAACCAACAACGTAAACTTTGAAACATGAACTATCAACCCAAAACGAAACTCTAGCCAAAAAACATGAAAAATACTGCTAAAAACGAAAAGTGTGTATACTGGAACGATATTTTTTTAGGGTTAATTTTCAACATATTTAAAAAAAGGCAGTAAAACCAATTTTTTTTTTGTGCAAAAAACAATGGTTTTTAGGAAAAACACACTAATGTTTTCGGTAGAATAACTTTTTTCTTTCCCAAGTATAATTTCAACATTTTTTAGTAATGGCGATAAAGATAAAATAATGGGATCCGAAACACATTAAAATTCCATCAGTTTTCATTCATGTTGTTAAACATATAATAACATGACACTAAAGATTGCTAAAATTCTAATTGTTTTCAACCATAACATTAAAGATAAAAGAAATTTGGAAAATTTTCAACCATAGAAATAAAAAAACTTTAAGTTTTCAACACATTTAAACCATGACATTATGAACAAATTACATGACTAAATTAATCAAAATGTCAATACTTGTATATTGAATGAAACATAAATTATATCTCTAAGTTGTTGTTGCATTGTAGATATTCTAAACAATAAAACTCATCATAATTAAAATATATAATCCAACAAACGTAAAAATGATTCATAACTTCATTTAAAATCATATGGAAATCAAAATTTTTATTTCAAGATACGATGCAAACATCAGTTATATAAACTGTCTTAGAGAATTATTCAAAAGCACCCATATTTTCTTGCACACCATCATAATTCACATCTTCAGATGAATCATTGGATGCAAATGAATATGTTCCATATTCTTCTCTTGCATCAACTAGTGCCCCATTTGAGTCCACATGCATGCCCACCATTTCAGGTTTCAAAATTCTTCTGGATCTACAACTGGTTTCAACAGACTCCCATCTCAACACCGTTTCTTCTGGTAACAACTTCTTCAGAATCTCTATCGTCTTGAAGAGAAGAGTTCCTCTCTTTGTTAAATTGAAATCATAAACAAGTATTTCAACATCCTCCAATTTTAAGAGGTGTGTGTAGTGACGATTTATATTTGTACCCTTTATTTTTCTCTTTTCGCCATTTTTTTTTTTTTTTATCAACTACCATCTCTGGCTTATACACACCATTGAATGGGTATGTATTTGTGGCATACCAATGTACTTCAACACCTGCAACATCTTCATTTTCTGTAATGACCTTTATAACCTTAGCAACCCAGAATGGATAGTTATTGGCATCTCCATCTGCTAGCACTGTGATCATGCAACCCTCCTTAATATCATGTATTAAACCCCTGTAAAGGTCTTCCATGGCTTCACGTTGTGCACGAGATCTTGTGGAACCAATATACATTTCTCTTTCCTCTACCTATGAAGAATTAATAATACCTTGAGATTGTTGCTGTTGAACAATGTTTCTTTCCTCATGTTCATTTGACACATTTTGTGGCCAAATAAATGGAGTTTTCAAAGGTATATCATCATTCTTTTTTCTTGAAATAATATCACTTTGATTATTGAAAAAAAACGCCCACCAAACTGAATCAACAATATCAAAGCACTCATATGTATATTTAATACATTTTTAAATTTCTTCCAGGTAATCAGAATAATTTATATCTCTATTGTGCTTGCGTGCATTATAAGCTTCAACAACTGATTGTAATAACAATATATTTGATGCAAATATTGGATGATCTAGATGAACTTCAAAAATTCCAAACCTGATAATGATGCCCATTCTGCAGTAGTTGAATACTTCTTGCCCCATATTAGTGTTTTCCCATCATTTTTTTTTGATAAGAAATTGATGTTGGAAGCTAATGTCATTAAGTTCTTCAATGCGTTTCTCCTCACCATGCGATCCTAGAATAAACCTTTGCATGTCAACAATTTCTTCCAACACATTAAAAATAGGTTCTGACATGTATGATTTCTTAATACATTCAATTAATGATGGCAAGCTCCCAACATCCTTCCTCCTCAATGTGACTGAAAAACAATTGAACATCTGATCAATATGGTCATGAGTGTGCCCAACAAGAAGGAAACCAACCTTTAACTTCTGAAAAATTCTCAATTCAACAAGCATATTTAGATATCCAAAAACAATCTGCTTTTTGTTTCACGACAAGTGTTGTCCAATTGCAAATACAAAACTTTAGGAAGATTACCAGACCAATGAGAAAGGACATCATGAATTATGGTTATTGTCGAATTTGCATCATTATGAATATCTGGAGCTGTGAATTATACCCTTGGCAACATTTTCCCATTGAAGGCCATACAACCAACCAAGTGATACTGAATAAAATTTTCCTCTTGTAAATTTTTGGGTGTGCAAAGAAAATGTGGTAGAAGTTTTTTCTTCTAGTCCATACCATCAATTATTAAACCCAAATATTTATTTGGATTATCATAACACTTCTTTTGATTCTTGTACAACTTTTTCCTTTCATTTGTTTGTTTTTTGCGATGCTCTTGAAGCCCTTTGACAATGGAATCTACACAACATAAAATAAATTCATTAATAAATACGTTTTCATAGTTGATGACTATACAATTTTAAAAATTAATGTTATGAATGCTTACCTCTTTCTGCCCCTTCACATTTATCCCTTTTTGATTTAAGAGAAGCATATGTACTGCAAATCCCCATCCTTGTCTTCTTAGGAATACATGCATTGTTGAATTCTTTCTTCCATATCTTCACAAAATATTGATATGTAATAAATCGACCATTTCCTTCAGCACCTTATGTATATTATTTGTATAAGTTGTATATTTCTCGTCTTGAGAAATTATCTAGAATATGTATTATCTCTCTATTCGGCATACACTCTCCATGCTTCAAAAAGAGTTCTTTCATCCATGACATTGCAATATTTGCAAATGGCCCAAACTGTCGTTTATGACGTACTTGTAAATAATGTGGGATCATTTTCCAAATTTTCTTGGATTCTTGGCAGACGAAAATTACCCATTGAGTGAAACAGTTTTAAATCCTTTCTACAAATAAATAAAGGCCCAATATGATAATCATAACATGACAATGTAGATTGCACGCACCCCACTAAATATGAATTTTGCATGCTTTTATTCATTGACAAATATCTCTTCCTTTTCTCTAATGCAAACTTAAAATTCATATGTTTCATGCAATCCTTTTGACAACATTCACTTGAAATGATAGCACTAATAGAAATTCTTCTTGTGAGATATTCTGCTCTACCCCTTGTATAACTAGAACATCTTGGATTGATACAAAAATGTCTGCTCCTACTCCTCGATATAATTTTTTCTGGCAACATCTCCATCATTGAATCATCATTTGTATAAGTATTTTCATCATCATTATGAGGAATATTATCCTCACTATGATCATCTATGCTTTTGAAACACTAACTTGGAGGATATTCTTCATCTTTCCCTTCTTCAGTGCTCCCCTCATAGTCCTTCGAATTAGGACTAAATGGAAAGTTTGACTCGATGTTTATTGGATATTATTCATCATGTGCATTGTCAGTGCTACTCTCATAGTCCATAGGATTAGGACTATGTGGAAAATGTGACTTTTTACTTACTGGAAATTCTTCATCCTTCCCTTCGTCATTGTTGCTCTCATAATCCTTAGGATTAAGACTAAGTGCTTCATCCTACCCTTCGTCACTACTGCTCTCACTAAGTGCTTCATCCTGCCCTTCGTCACTACTGCTCTCACTAAGTGCTTCATCCTACCCTTTGTCACTACTGCTCTCATAGTCCTTAGGATTAGGACTAGGTGGAAAATGTGACTATCTATTTACTAGAAATTCATCATCCTACCCTTCGTCACTACTACTCTCATAGTCCTTAGGATTAGGACTAGGTGGAAAATGTGACTCTCTATTTATTGGAAATTCTTCATCTTGACCTTCATCACTGCTGCTCCCATAGTCCATAGGATTAGGACTAAGTGGAAACTGTGACTCTCGATTTATTGGAAATTCTTCATACTGGCCTTCATCACTACAACTTTCATAGTCCATAAGATTTGGACTTAGTGGAAACCGTGACTGTCGATTTGTTGGAAATTCTTCATCTCGACCTTCATCACTATTGCTATCATAGTCCATAGGATTAGGACAAGTGGAAACTGTGACTCTCGATTCATTGGAAATTATTCATCTCGGCCTTCATCACTACTGCTCTCATAGTCCATATGATGAGGACTAAGTGGAAATCATGACTCTCTATTCATTTGAAATTCTTCACGCTTTTCATCACTGCTACTCTCATAGTCCATAGAATATGACTAAGTGGAAACTGCGACTCTTTATTTATTTGAAATTCTTCATCATGCTCTTCATCACTGTTGCTTTCATAGTCCATAGGATTACTAAGTGGAAACCACGACTCTTTATTTACTTGAAATTCTTCATCCTGCCCTTCATCTGTAATGCTCCCATAGTCCTTAGGATTAATACTAAGTGGAAGATTTGAGTCTCTATTCATAGTGAAATAATCTCCGTTATATTCATCAGTATGAATAGAGTTGTTACGTGACTAAGATGTTGATGCTTCACAAAGCAAATTTCATTATCAGAAGAATTCATACCTTTCAAACATAAGAGATTGAATGATACAAATGCACTCTCTCCTAATGATAATATATATCTTAAAGAATGAGAATTTCCCTTCAAAGTTTCCCTCTTAAATTTTTCACCGAAAATTTTGTTTCATGTATTTCCCTCCAAAATTTTCTTCTACAATTTATTGAAAATTTTTAACTAAACTTTTCGTATGAAATTAATATTTTAAACTAAATCTTTAAATTAAAATAGTAAACTAAATCTTTTACCTAAATTAATTTTTTACTTAAACTATATAACATTTACTAGACAATTGAATATTTCTTTTATTTTTTATTATATCTACTATCACCCATTTAAAATAAATTACTATATTGCCATAACATGATTTATATGTTAAGATTTTATAAAATAAAAAATTAATACCACATTCACCATGCAGTAAAACAATTCTGTAATGTTCACTTTATCATAAATTACTATATCGCCATAACAAGATTTATATGTTAAAGTTTTTATAAAAACAAATTAATATCACATTCACCATGCGGTAAACCAATTCCATAATTTCCGCTATAAATTTCATTATCACTATTCCTCACATCACATCAAGGCTTTTCGAGGTTCATTAAAAGACAAAGTGATTTTGTGGAGCAGCTACATTGTTATCGACAACATATTAAACGAAAGATTATTGCATTTGAAAGGTTAGTTTCCCTTTTGCTGAGTGCAAGTCTTAAACTCCCATAGGTTTACCAGTTGGGTTGTTATCTTCGTGAAATACCAGACAAAAAACATATTCCAGTAAACTAATATTTAACTTTTTATTAATGAAATTTAGATTTCTTTTAGAAATTAAAAATTGAGATGAGCCAGGCTTACTCGACAGTCCCTTAGCAGGCAAGAGGCCACTACGTTAGCAGTGGGCCTAGTGGGCCCGGTCGTGGGCTTCTCGGTTGTGAGCATGCCTGCTCGGGGCAGAGAAACCCCTTTTAGGCTAGGGAGCTGATTCTTGGAATCAATCCCTTGGCCTACTTAGGGGTTGTTCTTCCGCGGGCGGGCAAGCCCACAACCGAGCGCACTTGCCAGCGACACCCACCCTGGCGACCCAGCCCACCAAGAGGGTTGATTCCCAGAATCGGCCCTCACCCATGGCGAGATGGGCCACAGGGGTGGGTGCCTCTAGCAGGGATGGGTGTGCCCACCTACGGCAAGGTAGAGTGCTGCACTCTGCCCTGTCGCAGGTGGGCACACCCACGACCGAGTGCGACTGCCCATAGGCTTGGCCATGGGTGTGCTTGCCCGGGGAAAAACGCAAAACGACTCCCTAGCATGCCAGGGGGAAATTCTCAGAATTTCCCCCCTGGCAGGCTAGGGAGTCATTTTGCGTTTTTCCCTGGGCGGGCACGCCCACGGCCAAGCCTATGGGCAAACACACTGCTAGGGGGGCGATGCTCAGAATCACCCCCTTGGCAGGTCAAAGGGCATGGCCACAGTTGAGTGCGCTCGCCCACAAGCACATGCATGACACAACACTAAGGCATAATGACTCCCTAACAGGCAGGGGGCCGATTCTAAGAATCAACCCCTTGGCATGCAGGGGGTCGATTTTGACACGACACTAAGGCACAATGGCTCCCTAATAGGCAGGGGGCCGATTCTGAGAATCAACCCCTTGGCATGCAGGGGCCGATTTTGACACGAAACTAAGGCACAATGGCTCCCTAATAGGCAGGGGGCCGATTCTGAGAATCAACCCCTTGGCATGCAGGGGGCCGATTATGAGAATCAACCCCTTGGCATGCAGGGGCCCGATTCTTAGAATCGACCCCTGGCTTGCCAAGGGATCGGGGACAAATGAAAAATTAAATAATTTTTTTCTTCTAAGGAATGGATTTTTTTGTTTTGTTTCCTGTATGAACCTAACATCCAACTTTTCATGGGGGTCAATGTGCATGTTTCTGGTCTTTTTTCATTTTTAGTTTTGTTTCATTTTGTTTGTTTACTTAAGCTATTGGTTTTTTTTTGTAATTTATTGATTTATATATATGTGTATATTTTTTGCAGGAAAATGGCATCAAGGAAGATTTCTGTGAATATTTCTGAACCAAAGACTGCTAAACTTAAAGGTGGATACTAAAAAAATACTGCTGAACAAACCAAACCTGAGCTAATAACTACACATCAATCAAGTGTCTCAAAGGATAAGAAGATGATTTCTTATTGGAAGAAATCACAAGAAGTGAAGCATATAGAACAAGTATGGTATGTGAAAGATAGAGAAGGCGAACAAAATCTGCATATATATCTATATGTTGATATCCCTAATGATAATGGAAGTTATGAGGTGCTGACAAAAGTAATAGACATATGTTTGATATCGGACATTGAAGTTGTTTATGTACTTACAAAACCACCCAAGTCGCATGACAAGATTAAATATCAGTTTGCATTGTCAATGTGTGACACGACAGATGAATCTACAAAGATGTGTGAACAAATTATAAATGAGATTGCACAGCATATTGTAAGTATTTATATTTATATTTATGTGTTTTGCAATATTATAACTGCATCATTATATTTTTATAACTTAGTTTTTATTGACATATGATATTTTGTTTGACAAAATTTTATTGAAAATATTTCATTTATGTTGGGAGACATTTATTTCATAGAGCAAGATATTATGAATGTTGCCAGTAGTTTCTACTCAAGGTTAGAAGAAGATATGGCAAACAAGCAAAAAATAGTAATTCATGATGCTACAAAACTACATCAAAGGGATTAATAAAGAATGCCTATATTAGATAAATCTAGCAAATGTAGACATGTTACTTTTGAAGATGAGGAAGTTGAAACTGATGCTGAAAAATATGCCGCCATTACTGATGATGAGATTATAACTGATGTTAAAAAGTGAAGAGCCATAAAAGACCAAAAGTAAAAATGCCCAAGAATGTCTTTGTTCTGGTTGATGATGAAGATGTTATTTATCTAGAAGAAAAGAGGAGGAAGAAAATAAAAGTTGATTATTCTCGAATAGTCAAGGCGAACAATGAAGATCCTAGTGAAAATTCAAAAGAAGGCAGGGAAATCATTACACCAGGAGCTGATTTAGAGGATGGCATTATTAAAACAAAACAAAATGCCATTCAGCATAACTTGACAAAGACAAACTTAATTGAGGGTGGTCGTACATTTCAACTTAATGTTAGACAAATCTATAAGCCAAGTGAAGGGCAATTTAAATATCAAATTAGAAATCCACCCCACTTGCATGTTCACAGCTTGAAGACATTGATGAGGTACAATCCATATGTTGTGGTTGATTATGTGTTTTTTGTTGATCCAGTTCAAGTTCCCAACAAAGAAGCATTTGATAAGTCAAAATGTTTTGAATACAATTATTATGTGCTTGGGGGGACCATTCTGTAGAAGCTCAAAGGAAAGTGATGGAAGAATATCCCAATAACCCACGTTTTGAAACAATGAAATGTATTATTGGTTTATCAAATACATAAGAAAAGTTATAGGCATGAGATCATAATACAAATAATGAATATAAGATGTCTATGAATTTCATCTAAATGGTTAAATTTATTCATAATGAATTTGAAGAAAAATGTGGTGGGGATAAGACAAAGACAAAGTAGATTCTGATATATTCAGAAGTATTAATAAAATTTTCCAGTTGGCATTTAGAAATGGAGAGATATGGGAATTGATTAATGTATTTTAGCATGTGGGAGAACATTGACATTAGAAATCAGAAGGTCAAAAAGTCTAAACCATTGATATGTAACAACAGTAAATCAGGTCATGAAATAAAGCAACTTCTAGAAGATATGACTATCACACATTGAAGAGCATTGCAAGGAGTGAAGGATGAAAAACTTATCAAAACAATATTATCTCGTGTGAAGTCAAAGGAATTATCAATGGACAAAATGTGTAAGGAATTTCAAAAGTAAGTTTGTTGAATTATTTTTACTTATTTCTAGATTATAATTTTCTTTTAAATATAACATATTGTTCTTAGTAGTATTTGTTATAATATCATTATATTAACTTTTTTTACTTTATCTATTTAGTCACAAGTTTACATGAAAATAGAAGAACAAATGTTACCTGTGAAGAAATTGCTAAACTCATACCTAAAAGGCATTATTCCCTAGTTATTGCAAATAGACCCTTATACTTATCGAGCTCTTAGTAAAGTGGTTGCGGGATTTGTTTTAGTCACATCATCACCATTATGGAGATTTGTGACATTTTATTCAGGCACACAATTGACAATGTTATTGACAAGCTTCAAGGGGAAAACAAACTCAAGGATGCAACTTACATGGTAAGACGTTGAAATTGTATGTTTGATTAATGTTAAAAAAATTCATTTATGTACAAGTTAATTGAACTTTTATTATTTTATGTTACGGACAAAAGTCAAACCTTCTTAACCGTGAAGATCAACCAATTATAAATGATTGTTATTTCATCCATATTGATAATTAGACAATAGATGATAGCTATAAGTCTATGCTGCTTAATCGGGTAGATGAAAAGAGTCATAGCCAAGTACTAGTTTATGATGCTGTTGTATAAAAACTAACATATGAAGATAATGAAGCAAAATGAGAGATAGTTAACATTTATAAAAAAATACAATAATTGATTAACCATCTTATAGACTTATGTTCAAATGAAGGAGATTAGGTTCTGGATTTATTTTCAGGCTTAGGTAAGTTTTTTTTATATAGAATTGAATTTCAATATCTTCTTTCTTAATTTATATGTCATTATACTAATTTACTTCATTATTTATTTTGTGTTTGATAATTAGGTACAACACTAGCATGTTGCCTACAAAAAGGAAGAAATTGCATTGCCATTGAAAAAGACTCAGTACAATGCAAATTTATTCAACAAAAAATTAATGCTCTTCAATTTCTTCCAGATGCAATGCAAAAAATTAGGTTGAGGAAATGGGATTTTAATGAATCACGTGTGGCAAAAAACGCAAAGGAACCTCAACCCCCATTAGATGGAGTGATTGGAAAGGCACACATTGGGAGATTCGCACATCAAAGATCTATCAGAAGAGGAAAATGAGCAAATTGAAGCATAAAATATTGTGGAAGAAGACAATGATGAAACTCTAGAGGATGAAGAGTTTGGATTACGTGATATTATTGATTGAATTTAAGTTATGCTTGGAATTCAAACTCATTTTTTGTAACTATTAATTAGTTATAATTTTTTGACTTTGACATTTTATGAGAAGAATAAGTATTCAGTTAATGTTGTTATATGTTCAATATTTGTATTATGTGATTTTCGCTTTAATTTTTATGTGAATCATTATTTTTGAAAAAAACTGTGATTATTATTATTCTTTGACGTGAAATTCATTAAAAAAACTATTATTTAACCGTTTTTTGTTATTTTTTTCCTATAAAAATTGTGATTTTGACATGTCATTTCTAACAAAAAATATCAAAATGTGTAATTTTTTGGTTATATTTATTTTCAAAATGTTTCTTTTTATGTCAATTGTTAAAAAATATTGTTTTTTAGATAATTATTTGATGTGCATTGAAAAATTAATTAACGATATATAAATATGCATAATATCGAAACTTTAAAATATCGACCTTCTTCTTTAACTATGCAAAAAAAAGACCTCACTACAATTTTTTTTTTAAAGAAAAAGAAGAAAATATGAAGAAGACCACTTCAAAAATTTTAAATTTAGAAAATAATTATTCGCATTTAATACATTAGAAAATTTGAAGTAAAAAAATAAGCCTTTTAAAAAAAGGGCCTAATGCAAAATCATCACTTTTTAAAATCAACATGCAAATCGCTAACATTATAAAAACTAATGTACATAAAAAATGTAAAGTGTCATTAAAACATGTTATATATATATATAATTATATATAATATTATATAAATATATATATTATTCTGCATCACCAACTTTTCCAAAATCGGTAGTTTTTGCTACTCAAACAAACGGTAATCGTATCAGTTCCCTGTTTCCAAGGTTATGTTGTTAACCTTAACAAAGGTTCTTAACACACATTAAAATATTAAAAGATGAAAAATCAAAGAATCAAAATACTAAAAGAGAAGTTGACAACCCAAAAAATGAGGGAGAACTTTCATGCCGAAGGATTCATCATCAAAGCTTACTCACACAAATTAAGAATGTAAAGAATGATAAAAGTCACTATAGAACAAGTTACAACAACTTACCAACAAGGAATAGTTTATTCTTTAAAAAGCAATGATTGAATCCATTGAAATAAAGAAGTCATTACATGTAAAAACCTAGGCCTTGGAGAAAGGAACCAATACAGATTCAACCAAGGTCTTATCCAACAATAAATCATCAAACATACAAAAATTTGAAGGTTAAAAAATAATACAATAGATACAAGGATGACTCATTATCATCCTAATTATAAAAGAAACCATATTTCTCAACAAACTAACTAAGGGAGGATCATATTATAGTGAGGAAAATTTCAAGTGTAGACTCTTATCATTTTCCAAATCATAGAAGTAATTACCACACAATTCCACAAAAAATGAATCAGGGTGGTTTGACCCTTTTACAATAATAGAATTCAACTCAATGCTTTGTAACTCATTTTCCCAACCATCACAACTTCAATAATAGAGAAATGTAAGAAGGAATTACAAGGTAGAACAACGACACATATCTCTTCAATAAAATACATTGAGGACAAAACATATTTGAGGGATGAGAAATGTAATAAATGTTGGTATTTAGGAGCCCGAATAATAAATATATTACAGAGAATTTAATGGCAAGAAATGAGAATAACCCACACAACACAAGGAGGGGTTTTCTACTAGGTTTTCTTCTATATAGTTGTCCATGGCTTGTTGCACAGGAGGGGGCTCAACCCACTCCTTCAATTAGAATGTCTCGAGACTTTGTAGGAATGTTGGATCAACTAGCAACCCTTGCCAAACTCATCATCATTCACGTCCTTTTAAAAGCTTAGTTGGAGGTAATGGAGATTCTGCTCACTTAGAAACCACTACTTGAAGCATTTTGGAAAAATAAAATTCAAGGGAAAATGAATGCAAGAACCAAAGCATGAGGTAAAATCTAACAAGATAGTAGAATACATCCAATATATGTAGGAACATGCTCTGATCTACAAGTTCATTAGACTATGGTCCTATGAAAAGTCCTTGATTGGTTAGATCCAAAATAAATGGAACCTCAAGATAAAAATAGAAATAGAGATAGGAGAAAAAGGATTCTTCACAGTAATTTTTTCCATCTTGGAAGGTAGATTAAGGGTTTTTGAAGGAGAGCATTACATTTTTAATAGTGTTGGGTCTTCATTCCATTTGGAAAGAGAAGTATAATCCTGAGGAGGAAGACTACCTTGTTGCCCCGATATGGGTTTGGCTCTTTTATTTTCCAAAGCAATATTGGGAGGAAGAAATCCTTGAAGGCATTAGCAATTCCATTGGTAGTTTTGTTAATGTTTATGAGGCAACTAAGACAGGAGGATACACATCTTATGTAACAATCTGTGCCTATATGAATATTTTGGAGCCTCTTCTAGCTTTAATAAACATTTATTAGAAAGATAATCTTTGGAAACAAACACTAGATTATGAAAATGTCCCATTTAGATGTAGACATTGTCATGAATATGGATATATTTTTAGAGACCATCCTTTGATTGCAAATGATTTACTAGTAGATAAATCAACTCATAAAGAGAAAGAGGGTTTTGGAAAACCGCCCCAAAGGACAAGGAATTTGAGACCTCAAGGAGCCACAAATTTCTCTGACAACCTTAGATTTAGAAACAGGTTCACGTCTTTCTCCTCTCTGGATGAAATCCCAATGCAAGAAATTAATCAATCAATCCTCCAGTGTCTGGAAGTATTCCCAAGTATTTTTTCCCCCTAACGGAGCCCAAGAAAAAGATTCTAGAAGGTAATATGAAAAATTATTTACCAAAGTAGACAACTAGCTTAGTGATCGAAGGGGATGAGACTAAAGACCTCCTAGACATGGATTTGGATGTTCTACACATGATTCTCTGGAAAATTCCTTCCTCAATAAATATCTGCAATTTATGCCAGACCATCAAATAGATTATACTCATTCTAGTTTGATTTCTTCAAATACCCATCTTGGAGTTTGTACACAATCTTTCAAAGATCCCCCTAAAATGGTCAAGGAAGGTAAAAAAATGGGCACAATAGTATTAAGGCCTTCGTCCAAGAAGGTGGAGAAAATTTAGTCAACTCAAGGAAAGTTATACCAATATCAAAGACATTTCCTGCTCAACCTAGAAACAATGATTTTTTCAACCTGATAGTTTTCCTAGTTATAATTATTGTTATTGCCAGTCTCTGATAGTTTTCTAATGATTATTATATTTACTATTATCTTTGGTTGAGAGATTAATATTTGTAGTTCTTCTATGATAAATGACAATTTCTAGACTTTGAAAATCCATGCTACATGTAATTTTTCTCTAATTAATGAAATACTCTTCTAATTGATAAACACACACATACACACAAAACACATATTTACATGGTAAAACCCTAACAATTCGTCTAGGAAACATCCATGGGGTAAGGTAAGGTATTTTATTGTTCAAGAAAAAAAATCATGTTTACAAACCACTCCACCCATCTCTCGTGTTGCTTTGATATATCTATCTTGGAACTGTTACATTTGTTATACAAAATATCACTGGTTTCACAAAACAATACTGTTAAAGAAACCATCAAATATTTACTTAAATAAATTTTGATTTTTTTACAATTTTTTTTTTTTATTGTTTACAAATTATAACAATCTCCATCTTGACAACAATTTACATGATATCTTGCCCAATCCTATTCATCACCTCTTCTGTAGCTAAGATAAGCTAAACACCAGCGTGGCTTCCCTAACAACACTTGTTTTGTATACATGTCTGCACAATTTTCTTTAATGTGCACCTTTTTAAGATCTACTCCACCTCTGTTAATAAACTGTCTTACAAAACAATGCTTGATATCAATATGCTTAGTCTTACTATGATAATCTAGATTTGCATCCAAATGGATAACACTTTAACTATAATAGAATACAATTACATCATCTTCCATTCTTCCAACATCATTGTTGACAGTGCTAGACACTGCCAAAATGCAAGGGGGTCTCCCTAATGAAAAGTACCAATTAGACTTCACACTATTTGGTGTAGGATCCCTTCCAAAAATAAGGCCCCACTGCCATATGTTCTTAGAAATTTGTCTTGGCTACAACGATCATCACAAGAGAGTAATGCACATGTCCATTTAGATGAACAAGTGAGTATGCCTTGTGGAATGTTCAACTGCATAATGTATCAAGGTTCTTCTACTGAAAGGGAGAGAAAAGTGAGCCTTTAAAAGAAAAGTAATAGTATTGATATACTAAAGAAACACGAGCATATACATATGAATGAATCGTTGATCAGCTAGTGAAATATTTCATATAGAGGCAACGATTGTTAAAACACATATAACACATCTTCAACAAGAAAAACACCAAAGCCACAAAAATAGTTCAAATTCCTTAGTACAGATGAAAAACAACATACATAGCGAACATTCAAAGAATAGTCTCACGATATAATTTACGACATACACATGAATGTGTGTTGGATCAACAAGCTTCAAAATAAAGCAAAAGTTCCAAGATATATTAGTACAGTGAACACCACTAGCTCCAGTAGTGGAGCATTAGAGCAACCACTTGCTCCTCCAAAAGAACTATCTTCCTCTAATGCCTAGTAGGAGGAGACAAGGTCAAAATTCATTTGCATGAGCTATAAGGGTGTATATATAAAAAATGGGGTGACCATTCACCTTGCTTTGATTGTTGGACTACCCTCATGAATATTTGACTTCTCTATGACCTTTTGACTCCTTCATGAATTTTCACATTCTATAGACGATTCTTAGACTTTCACTTTACATTACATTTCTCACATATTGAAATTACACAATCCACAAATAGTGTGGCAAATGACGAGTCATATACATCTTGACATGACACCTTGATAAGACATGAGATGACATTGATGACATGGCAATGTTAAGACACTCTTGTTGCTGCTATCTTTGTGTCTTCTTGAAAGATAGACTATGTTCTTCTTATTCCTCCTCCAAAAGTCTTGAAGGCAGGGAGTCTTCAATATGATATTGATTTCCAACAATTGTCGCAATCTAGTGTCCCTTTGTCTTTTCTTGATTGATCAACTTGTCTTTGCAGCTACAAAGGTGTTTTCTAGCAGGGTATCATTTTTTTAATTATCTCTTCATCATCATCCTATCATAACATGATATAATACTTGCCACTGAGATCCACTCATGACAAGAAGAAATCAGTTTGACAAACCCCTAGTCTAACATGCTTCATGACAACCATTAACTAAGCTAGAACTAAGTGCTAGGCTAGGAGTTTGGCTCAAGGATTGAGCAGCTCAGGAGGCAGGATTGAGCCTTGAGACCGCACAGTGCACAGTTCAGGCACGTCAGTGCAAGTCAATTGTGCTGTTGAGGGGCTCAAGGATGCATGCTTGAGGCTTGAGGTTTCCCACTGCACAATTATGGAGGGACATAGACCTAGGGCTTGCGCAGTTGCGTAGTTTAAGAGGTCATGCTAGAGGATTGATTCTTGAGACTACATAATGCGCAGAAGAAGGTGACTAGAAGGTAGGGGTTGCATAGTTCTGGAGCTCAAGGGTTAGGAATGAGCATTGAGACTACGTAGTGCACATTTTTAGAAGGCAGGAACTGTGCATTGCGGAGTTCCAAGAGGTAAGGTTTGAGCTTGAGGGTTAAGACTGCGCAGTGCACAGTTCAGGAAGGCTGAGTGAGGCTAGGTTGCTTGGGAAGGCACTTTTATGAATTTGGTTAAGTAATAAGGCCAGAGTGAATAAGGAAAAAACTTGAGCATGATCACACAATTAGAACAATTGACAACACAACATTGATCACTTAGAACACATGAACAACATAATTCCCACAATGCAATGACAATGTGATAACTTTCTCCAAGTGCGATAATAAAGATACACTTTTCAACAACAGTGACGAAACTTGTCTAACAATGATTAAAACTTTGGGAATGAGTGTAATACATGTCTTCTTGATAATTATGACTCATTAGCACCAAAATTACCCCTTGAAACAAACAAAAAATACATTTGTGCGATATACAACACTTGCCATGCTAAAAGATGACACTTTGATTTTCTTTCAAACGAAACTGGGATAGTTAAAGAAAACACATGTAATGACTCTTAACACTTGCGATGACAACATGCAAAGTCAATGTAGGCTCTGAAATTTAGATGTAGGCCAAATTTTGGAGGGTGGTTTAGCAGTGACAACACTCATATAGAAACCCTTCAACCAAATTGCTTCAATGTTAGGACGTGAGACAATATATATTCTACCTCTGTAGTGGAGAAATAAAATGTTTTTTGAAGCTTTGACATCCAACTAATATATCATCCAACAATAGTAAAGACATAACTTGAAGTAGAATTCCTCTTGTCCAAATCACTTGCAAAATTTGAATCAACATAGGCGCAAACATTATCACTACAACTATTAAAGGTGATGCAATAATCACTTCTACCTCTAAGATATGAAAGCAACCATATCATTGCAGTTTAATGATCTCTTCCTAGATTTTCCATGTACCGACTGAAAACACCCACTGCAAGTGAAATATCTCATCTAATACATACCATTTCATACATCAAACTTCTCACTACATTAACATATGGTACACAAAACACAATCCTTTTCTTCCTCACTATTAGGACATAAACGTGAAGAAAGCTTAAAATATGAAGCAAAAGGGATATTTACAGGTTTAACATTATTCATCCCAAATTTCACAAGTATTTTCTCAACATATTATGTCGTGAAAACCTGAGCTTACCCATTTTTCTATCTCTTTGCATTTCTATAAACAACATTTGTTTTGCTGCTCCTAGATTCTTCATATCAAAGGTCTTAGCTATATGAGGCTTCACCTTGTTGATCTCATCCATGCTTTTTCTTGCAACAAGCATATTGTCAACATATATCACGACAATAATGAATATACTATTCACACTTTTGAAGTAAACACAATAATCATACTTGCTGAACCAGTATAATTCTAGCTCATCATGAAAGAATCATTAGGGGAATTTTGAGCTCAACATTTACCTCAAAACAAAAAAATGGACTAACAAAATTAACTTTAAAATAATTGATAAGATCCCCGACGATGATGATGATGTCATATGTAGGGGTAAACATTTTTTTGAGGAAAAATATTTTTTTTTTTCAATTTTATTATCGATTTATCTCCTTATAAGTTTATTCAAATGTCAATTATAGGCTCTTGTTGAATGCAAAATTAAATTCCACAACCAATGAGTACCCATGCTACATACTTTTAAAAGAAACACATATTTTCAATTTTTCAATGTGGGTCTACTAAAAAAATATGCAGAGTGGATATTCAATTCTGCATCCAATGTGTGCTTATGCTTGAAACTGGTGTAAACCTATAACGAGAAAAGTAAAAAATACAATTTACCAAAAAAAAACTAGCTTTCTTTTGTTTTGATTAATAATTCATAACTCTTAGTTTATAATTCTAGCTCATCATGAAAGAATCATTAGGGGAATTTTGAGCTCAACATTTACCTCAAAACAAAAAAATGTACTAACAAAATTAACTTTAAAATAACTGATAAGATCCCCCACGATGATGATGATGTCATATGTAAGGGTAAACATTTTTTGAGGAAAAATATTTTTTTTTTTTTTAAATTTTATTATCGATTTATCTCCTTATAAGTTTATTCAAATGTCAATTATAGGCTCTTGTTGAATGCAAAATTAAATTCCACAACCAATGAGTACCCATGCTACATACTTTTAAAAGAAACACATATTTTCATGTATTTTCAATTTTTCAATGTGGGTCTACTAAAAAAATATGTAGAGTGGATATTCAATTCTGCATCCAATGTGTGCTTATGCTTGAAACTGGTGTAAACCTATAATGAGAAAAGTAAAAAATACAATTTATCAAAAAAAAAAAACTAGCTTTCTTTTGTTTTGATTAATAATTCATAACTCTTAGTTTATGATTTTCCTTATGCGGCCTACTTTAGACCTCAAAATTCCCGTAATACAAACTTCTTATACCATTGCCTAAGAGACTACTTCAAGTCATACAATGACTTCTTGAATCTTCATTTGCAATGTTGAACAAAACCTTATGGCTGTTCCATGTATATTTATTCATCAAGATCCATGTAAAAATGTTGTTTCAACAACTATGCAACACCCCTAACTCAACTATGATCTATATAAACATTTTGTGTAATTGAGCATCTCAGTGTAATGTCAAAATGCTTGCATGGAAACTTAGTGTATTTAATATAATAGAATTATTACTAGGAGAAGTTCATTCCTGTTATGATAAAGATACAAAAATGTATGAACGTGTAATTAATGTTCATTATGCATTAATGGTTAATCAACACCAAAACTAGAGTAATAATGTATTAATGCTAAATTAAAGAATTATGCTTTAAATTAACTAATGACAATTAATTAGTCATAATGTCAATTGATAATTATGGATTAGTAAATTTAATTAACATGATTAATTAACTTGTAATATTAATTGATCAATTAATTAAATTTTATATGTTATAAACATACACGCAATAAAACATTTAAGTGTTTGTTAAAAACCCAAGGAAGAGGCACACAGGTTGAGGGTCTAAGCAGGGCGACCATAAATGCATGACAATGTTGTCTGATCACGTTCTCGAAAGGGTAACGTGATGAGGAGGGGCAGGGGCAAGAGTGGCGTCATTGTCACACTTGGGGGAAACCCCAAACTACTTGAAAAACACTTGAGTTGAACATAGTAGGAGGAAAAATTATGGTCCTAGAGAGATCTCCTAGAAGAATTACCTGCGTAGGGACAAAACACAAAAAGTTCTAATACCAATTTCCTTGCTTGGATATTGACAAGTCTAAGAAAGAACAAGTGTGATGGATCATGCAGGTGCTTGTTGGGACTGATAAACAAGGGTGTTTGTTATGACTGATAAACCACTATGCTTGTCCTTGGCTAACAAACCACTTGCACAAGTCACTTGTGCTTGTTGGGACTAATAAATCATGGGTGCTTGCTATGAATGATAAACCACCATGCTTGCCTTCGATTGATAAACTACCTGCAAGTGACAACACTCCTACAACTCATCTGGCAAATTTGCTCGGGGAATTCAAGCTCTCAAACTCTAGACCTAGCATGGGGGTGGCAAGTTATGTAGCATAGTCTCGTCACTGCCTATGGTTGGGAGGTTAACGTGATTCCTCTTCTCCAGTCGCCAACAAATAATCAATCATATAAGATAAATAGTCGAGTCCTTATTTGTAATTTTTGAATGTTAAATACTCCTTTGAATATCTGTATATGGATTATTCTTGCACATAGATTGGTATACCTTTGTTTTTGGTTTCGAATTAAATTTACATATTTTGAATTTTGTGTATATTGAGAGTGTTTTGTAAGTGATCCTACATAAGTAAGGAAGTATGTAATAATTGGAGTGATTCATCTTATAAATATAATGTGAAGGACCATATTAAATTTCTAACTGTAGTTGGGTGGCGTCCCACTTACCCTGCTTATGTACTTGGTGAAAATCTGCTCAGACTCACGCCCTCCTTCCAAGTATAAACACAATTATAACTCAATATATATACATATATGCTCTTATGCGTATGTGCTACTGGGTAGAAAATTAAGAGATTGGTAGCTTAAATATTAAATTGATGGGTCGCGCCTCTTTTATTTTTCTATAAGACTCAAGCTATGGTTAGAGGTGGGTGTGCATTTATGTATGTTAAACTATTGAGGAACATTCATCGTGCATTGATTACTTTTTTTTTCCTTTTGTTTTAAATCATAAACATAGATACAACTAAAGGGTGAGAATGGCTTGAGTTGCAGTGGTTGTTTCTTACCTTCACCTTCAAAACTGGTTGTAGTTTGCCCAAGTGAAATTGTGACATTCCAAAATATGTATATATGCATAAGTGTGGCGGTAAATAACTATTCAATAGTGGAAACCATGCCTAAATTGCACACAACCTCTGATCATCTATAGTGGATTCTATGCACATGTAAACACCACCGAAATTATATAATGAAATTGACTTAGGTTATATTTTCTTTCCTTTGCGAAAAACATACGGCTTAAACTAGCCATGTATAATTAGAGTCATCCCAGGCTATGTTTTCTTTCACTTGTGAGAATTGTTTGATTCAAACCAATGACATATTTAAGATCATCCTAGGCTATGTTTTCTTTCATTTGGGAAAAGTGTATGATTTAAACTAGTGATGTATAATTGGGTTTTGCATTATTAAAATAATACGTGTAAACGCCTTTTCAAAATGGATTCAACCAGGATGAATTATACTGAATTATACCCTCACTTAACATGGGTTGGAACCGCGAGTAACAAGACAATTTATGTGTTTAATTTTGGCTAAGTCACAACACTTTGACCAATTTTTTGGTTATTTCAAAACCATGAGCTTGGGTGTGAGTTTAACTCAACCCATGGCTCCACATGATCCCTTTGTTTTTCTGTTTAATTATGTTAATATTCATTATGTTGGCATGGGAATATTGCTTTCCGGCCAAACCTCACTTGCTTAAGTTGCATTAATATATGTGTTTTATGTTGGCATTAGTGTAAATTTTTTTTGTTTTGTGACCATTAGAGTCGGACTTATGCCAAGCTACCACATATAATTTTCCAAGTATGTACCTCCACCTTGGGTTTAATCTCAGCTCACATTCGTTGTCAGTGCAACTGTCTGGTTAATTTTTGCAGTAGGGCCGAACCCCCAACTCCCAATGGGGAGAGGGGTGGGTCCGCCCCCTTTCTAAACATATATTATACCACTGTCTTCCATGTTCTAAGAATATATTATATTTGTCTGGCACAAAAAGAAACTAGCAAAGCACATTTGCCATGGACATCGATCATTTGCAGCTTTTAAAACTTTGCATTGATGCTTGGGACCGTCGGACCGCCAATAGGGCAACGGGTGGGTCCCTGACACTCTCTATTTTGTTTAGATGCAAAAGCTACTGCAACACATTTTGGGTTGTTTATGAACATGTATATATACATCCACACGATGCCATATGTATAATTCTTATTTTATATATACACGTGGCATGTTATGAATTTTAATTCGTATGATATGCTTGGAGTGGTAATTGATACAATCAAATTACTTTAACTTGAAATCAAGCAAAGCAACTAAGGCCAATATAATACGAACCTATACACTCTTTAACAACTAGTGAATTTTTCATCGAAATCAATAGCATTCATCTAAGAGTATCCCTTGTGACTATTTGGATTTATATCTTTCAACATTACCATCAACACATTTCTTCAATTTGTATATCCACTTACACTGAGCAAACTTTCTATTTTTAGTAAGTTGTACTAGGTCCCTAGCTTTTCTTTATTCTAAGGCATCCATATCCTCTTTCATTACCACCTTCCATTTTGCATTATTGATATCATTTATTTCTTCCCAATAACAAGAAGATTCCCCATTATCAGTAACCAAAGCAATAGATTAAATAAAATCGGTATACCTTTTAGAAAGATCCCTCCTATGTGTAGATCTTTTCAGTGTTTGTTGTGGAATTTCCACATCTTCCTAAATATCTTCAACATGTAATGAACTTTTTATCATCAAAACACTGTTTTTACTTCCTTGTGTCTATAGATGGTTGAGTCTCCAATTGAATTTGTTGATTTAGTGATACTTGTTCTTGTTTCAAATCAACTTCTACAATGTCTGATTTAATTAGAAGGGATTCATCAAATATTACATCTCTGCTAATGATGATTTTGTGAGCAGTATGATCCCACAATTTATATCCCTTAGTTATATCATCATAACCAACAAAGACATTTCTTTGATTTGGGGCCTAACTTAGAATACTAATTTTTAGGAGTTATAGCATAAGCTTCACAAAAAAAATGTAATTTGCATAACTGCAAGGATGACCCATCCATATCTCTTCAATAATTTGACAATCTATTACAATTGATGGCAATTGATTTACAAAATATCAAGCAGTAGTGACTGCTTTTGCCCACAATTCTTGTTGCAAATTGCCATCGGTGAGCATGCTCCTTGCTCTTTCTAGGAGTCTTGTTCATGCATTTTGGCACACTATTTTGCTAGGGAGTATGTGCAATGGTTTTGTGTATTTCAATCCCTAATTTGCAATACTTTTCAAATTGTAAATACGTAAACTCGCCTTTGTTATCCATTCTTAAACATTTCGTTGTTTTGCTAATTTCCTTTTCTACCATAACTCTAAATTGTTTAAACATATTAAATACATCATCTTTTCTTTTAAGACATAAAACCACACTTTTGTAGAGAAACACTCAATAAATGTTACAAAATAAATTATAGGGGATGCCCCCCAAATATTTGAATGGATATAATCAAGAATACTTTTACTAATCACTGCCTAAAACCTTTGCCTACACTAATTTCCAAATATAGAATGTTTGCAGAAATTCAAATTCAAAGATTTTAAATTTGGAAGTAATTTTTGGCTTATCAGTACTTATAGCCATTTCTTTATCATATGACCCAGTGGTTGATGTCATAAATGAGTAGATTCATTCACCGCCTCAAACACCACCACTACATTTATTTATGTACTTCCTTCCAGCTTGTAAAGGTTTTCAATCTGACCATCAAAGCGCCCTTAGATACCTTCAATACTCCACCTTGACCTATAAACTTGTAACCTCTGGAATCTAGAGCTTCAAAAGAAATTAAAATTTTCTTTAGTTCAGGCACATGTCTAACCTTTGTAAATGTCCTTATAATACCATCAAACATTTCATTTTTATGCTTCTAATCCCAAGTCTTACAAGAAACATTATTTCCCATAAGAACAATTCCACCATCAACAACTTGATATGAAGAAAACCAACTTCTATGTGGACACATGTGATGTGAAGCACCATAATCTAACAACAATTCTTCATAGTATTGAGGGACATTGAAAATAGACAAAACTTTATCAATCATACCTAGACCAACCTCTAGCCACCATTGCTTATAGTGTGGATGTTTCAATACTAGATTTGCTCCACACATCCTTAGACAACAATGCTTCAACAAAAAAATTAGATTCAAGGGTATTAATTGTACAAAAGCTAATGGAAGTGACTAAATGATCTCATGATCTTGACAATGAACACAAAAATGCAATTTCCCTATCTTCAACATCGATTTTAACATACATACTATTCAATCGGAATTTAAGAGTATTAAATTCATTCAAATGATCTGCAATTTTTGTACCTTCTTGCATTTTTACACCATATAATTGCCTCTTTAAATATATTCCATTTGATAAGGAACTCATCATGTAAAGGTTCTCCATCTTGCTCCATAAGCCTGTTGCTATTACTTCTCCATTAATATCAAAACATGACATCTAATCGAATGGTGTCGAGAGCCCTTGCATCCGTGTCTTCGCATTCTTCATCAATGATATCTATAGGTTTCTTCCTTTTCTATCTATTGTGTTATGCAACCCTTGTTGTATGGAAAAATCTCATATTTTAAGTTTCCATAATTCGATGTTACTTTTACCATTAAATTTCTCCACCTCAAATTTGGCATTCGTCATCTTTGCCATTATTCCCTACACACTCTCCCTCCATTTTTTTTTAATATCACCTTCGCTCGATTCTCTACATAGTAACTCCTCAATTTGGCTTCAGTCTCTAGACCTGGCTCCTCCATGCGCAGAATCGACCTCCTTCATAAACTAATGGCTCTTTTTGCAGCTTGACCCTCCTCATGCAGACTCGAATGAAATACCTCCATGAACAACACCAAACTCCACCTCCATGGGCCTCTTTTCGACACACGACTCAACTTGGCTAAGGTTTTGGAAGCTAGGGTTTTTGTTGTCGACTTGACCTTTGGCATGGTTTGACCTCCTCCTACGCAACTTGATGTTTGTCTGGCTTGATCTCCTTAACTTGAATGACTCTCTGCAAGCTTGGCTTGAACCATTACATGAACTCAACCCCTTCTACCTTACTCCTTTTTGAAGGAAATGTAAAGAGGCTAGGTCTTCATAAATGTAATTTTGATATTTGTACTTATTCAAGAAAAGATAAATTATTTTTGTATTATTTGTCAATGAGTTTCTTGCTCATTGAAAATAGTTCAAGCATATTTTGAAGTGCTTCTAGAGAATCAAAGTCAAAATGTAATTATGATAAGACCCTTTGAGGGTATGTTACATCATGTATAACATCATACAAGGTCAAGGGAACACCTCCAAGCATGGTCAAATCCTCTCCTAGCATCAACGTGGTCTCCAAGCAGCAATACGATGGGTAACAGTTGAATTATAATGCAAACTGTAAGTAGGCCTAAATGACAGACATGTCAGCTTGAATAGGAGAGACAAACCTCTATTTATAGAGGCTATCCACTCCTCATTTGGACACACAATCTCTCTCTGAAATCTGCAGATAATAGAAAGGCTAAAAGGGACGAAGACAAGGTAGAAAAAGGGTAACAAGGACAACGAAGTTAAGAAGACAAAACAACAAAGGGAAGGAGGTCATTTCTAAAGCTATTACAACCACACGTGCGAGGTCAAGGGGGGTTTGACTATGGCCATAGCAGCAGAAAAGGACAGGTCAATATATCTTACTGTTTTGGGTGCAAACAAGGTTTATTATGCCTCTCTCTATTAGCGAAGGAGAAGCCCTCATATACAAAGGAAGAAGGACCAAGATCAAAGAAGATAGGATTGTTTCTAGGGTTAGAAACAATCACATGTGCAAGGTGCAGGAAGGGTTTGATAACAATTTAAGGCAGCAACATGAATATCTTCATTCAGATGTATACCTAGGCCTACAAGGTATCCAAAGAAAAGCGAAGAAGCCTCTATCTATAAGAAAATAAAGAAGCCCTAATATTCTAGGGTTTCCTAACCCAGAAGACAAAGTGCCGAAAGAAGTGCCAAAAGATGTGCCGAAAGTGACAGTGCAGAAAGAGGAAGGATTTGACTGATGCTTGGAGGATATCCTAGTCAAGGTTCTAGGGTTTGGCAGTTGTTCAAATAAGAAGCTTCAATAAGAGAAATCTTACAAAGGATTTCCCTCTCAAGAGTGGAGAGGGTTTGTCCCTGGCAGAGAGCCAAATTTTGTGTTCTTGTTATTTTGTTTTGGTAGCAGTTTGATGAAACACACAAACTAATAATAATAAGAAGATAAATTGTAAAAGTACATCACAAATTGTTATCAAGCAACGAAGAATCACTTTACACTACCTTGCGTTAGATTCTCTAACATGGTATTAGAGTTAAGGTGACACAACGATGAAAGGGCAACTCAAGGAAACTCTTCAAGAAGAAACATCTACAAAGTTGAAGCATCAAGCCTAGAAGTCTCAACCAATTCAAGGACAAGAAGGATCTACAACACATCATTCATTAAGGAGGGCTACAAAGCTAGAAGAATAGCCTTATAAAGGCACCTACAAAGAAGAGCAGATCTGCATCAAGCTACGAGTCTTCAAGCAAATCTCAACACCAAGTAAGTCCACTTGAAGAAGGCAACTTGAAGGGCATTGAGATTCAGGGAAGAAAAGCCATCAAGCTTTCAAGGAGGAAGCAAATCCATCACATCTCAAAATCTATCAAGTAAGTACATGTCCCCTTTTGAATATACATCAATGTCTTTTTGCAAGGAAAGAAATAAATTGGTAGGCACCAATAACTTTCTTGCACGGAAGAAGAGGACTGATCTACTACTCAAGGAGGATGAACTCCTAGAATATGTCAAAGGGAACATCACTATCCCTGCTAAGGAAAAAACTCAAGCCTTAGCCAAGTACAATAGGGAAGAAACAAGACCTAAAAGGATTTTGATAGAATCAATTAAAGACTCTCTCATTCCCTATGTCTCCAAGTTTGAGACATCAAAAGAAATTTATGATAAGCTGGTAGAGCTATTCTCGATATCCACAACTGGAGAAGTAATATCTCTGAGGAATGAATTATCAAGATGAAGATAACAAAGGAAGGAATAGCTCCCTACTTCACGAAAATATCTGAAATGAGAGATCAACTTCAAGAGCTTGAGGAAGTCATGTCTGATAGAGGGATGACAATTGTAGTACTCAATGCTCTACCTAAGGACTGGGGAAACTTCACATCTAGCATATATGCCAAGAAGGAAGCAACCAATCTCAGTCAAATGTGGTCTCTATGCAGAACAAAGGAAACCAGACTTGAGGCAAAATAAGATGTGGGATCAAAGGAGCAAGCATTTGCTACCATGGCCAAAAGAAAGGGTAAATTTGGCAAGTTTGGTCCACGAAGAACAAACAACAAAGACATGTCCAAGATCCAATGTTTTGGATGCCAAGAATATGGACACTACAAAAGGAATGTCCTAAGTTTAAGAAGGAAAACAATAACAAAAGGAAGAGGGAAGAAGCTCACATAACTCAAGATATGAAAGAAGAAGGAAAGAAGAAAAAAAGGAAGATCCTCCGGATCTCTACTATGACTAGGTCAAACTCTTCACTTTTAGATTTCTTTCAAAGTTTTGAGTAGAATAGGAGCATGTAGGAATAAATTAAATTGCATCACCCTCTAGAATCTAGGAGCATGATGTACATAGAGTTCGAGACACTCATGTATATGTAACATTTATGAGAAGAACAAAAATGCATAAGTAGAAATATCTTCTAGAATATAGGAGCATGGCAAATATAGCTCAAGATATTCATGTAGAAGGAGCATACCTAGTATAGGACCTCATATATGATCATAATAAGAATCTTAGAAGACCTAAACCATCAAAGGAAGGAAACATTTGCAAAGCGAGGATCTTTAAGATCATATGATGGAATCTTCAAAAGAAGGTGAACTAAGGCATGTCTCATTGGGAATCCCATTCATGGGATTCAAGCAAAGGGATGATATGCAAGCAAGCTAAGATGAAGCAAGAAGGGCCACACCAAAGGATGATCAAGGAGGATTGAGATGAGGTATGTATGCATCAAAGTTTAAGTCATATTTTCAGTTGTATATTATTAAGTCATGGGTATAGTTCTATAACATGATCAAGCATGAAAGAATTTCTTTCACCAAGAACATGCTCGAAGGCATGTACCACAATGCGATGAAGAATATGCTCACATAAGGAACATCAGAATTGCTGACTAAGAAGCAAGAAGAAATGCTGACAAGTCCAAAAAGCAAGCAATGAAGGAATACTTACACAAAAAGCATTAGATGGTTGACTTATCTATCTAAGAAGAAGCAAATGAAGAAAGATATCAAGCATGTGAAGAACACCATGATCACCAAGAATCACTATCTGACAATATTCCTTGAAAGATATCTCCTGAAAGAAGGCAATACAACTCTGATAAAGGAAGAAAGGACCCTTGACACCTATGAAGGCCTTGGAAATATAAAAGGTGCAGATAACTGATTCTACTCTACAAAGATGTCGTGATGAAGAAGCCATCCAACAAAAGAAAAAGCAATGTTGAAGCAATATTAGAATGAAGTCATAATGGGTTACTAGGTCAAAATCATGTAACCTAGCAAGTAATATGAAGCATCCATGAGGAGAGTATTCCGAAGCATGGAAAAGATGACAAAAGAGTAGCCAAGATGACAAACCTAATAGTCACTTTCCACGAAGCAATGGCATGACAAACCAAGAAGGAAAGTGATTGATGGATGGTGCCCTACCAAGAAGAAGTTTGATCGAAGACTTCATGACATCAAGAAAGGAAGAAGATCAAGCAGTTGAAAGACCCAAGAAGAAGAAGCTACTGATGAAGGAAAGAGTCCCCAGATAAGAGGGAGCTCTAACAGGTCCCTAATCAAGAGGGAGTTTTTGGATCACCCCTGATTACAAAGGAGTGCCAATTGTGTTTTACATTTCATGGGTCATGCACTAGACCATGACTAACAACCATAAGTCTAGATGAAGGCCATGAATGGAAATGTAGACACAAGATAGAGACAACATTCTTGTCTTCACTTGGGAAAAAAGAATGGGAGGATTAGGTAATCATCTGGCATCCGATACTCTTTGAGGATGTGTAGGGAATCCAAGACAAGAGTAGGCAAGAGGACCAATATTCTTTGAGGGCTGGGAACCTAAGATAAGAATAGTCCTAGAAGGTCATACTCGAAGAACACCTGGGTGGGTATGTACCTTGAGAGACAATGATGAAGGTGTCTATAAATCATTGGGCTCGCTAGCATTGTAGCTCATGGTATTATAAAGAGATGGAGCTGTTAGTCAAGGCCTTACACTATGAATGAATATGATGCTATAATAGATGGAGTGCAAATCCGATTTCTCTTATGTGAATTCTTCAAGATTGAAAATTGCTAAACACCTTGTAATGTTGTATGAATACCTCCCTAGTTAAGAGGGAGCATTGAAGGAAATGTAACTAAGCTAGGTCTTCATAAATGTAATTGTGATATTTCTACTTTTTCAAGAAAAGATAAATTGTTTTTGTATTATTTGTCAATGAGGTTCTTGCTCATTGAAAATAGTTCAAGCACATTTTGAAGTGCTTCTAGAGAGTCAAAGTCAAAATGTAATTATGATAAGACCCTTTGAGGGCATGTTACATCATGTATAACATCATATAAGGTCAAGGAATACCTCCAAGCATGGTCAAATCCTCTCGTAGCATCAACGTGGTCCCCAAACAACAATACGATGGGTAAGAGTTGAATTACAATGCAAACAATAAGTCGGCCTAAATGATAGACATGTCGGCTTGAATAGGAGGGACAAACCTCTATTTATAGAGGATTTCCACTCCTCATTTGGACACACAATCTCTCTCTGAAATCCATAGATAATAGAAAGGCTAAAAGGGACGAAGACAAGGCAAAAAAAGGGTAACAAGGACAATGAAGTCAACAAGACAAAACAACGAAGGGAAGGAGGTCATTTCTGAAGCTGTTACAACCACACGTGCGAGGTCAAGGAGGGTTTGACTGTGGCCATTCATCTATCTTGGCATCATTACATTCATTATACAAACTACCACAAATTTTGTAAACCAACAAATATTTACTTAAGTAATTTGTTTTTTTAACAATTTCTTTTAATTATTTTTGTCACAAATTCTAAAAATAAACATAAAATATAATTACTACTACTATTACTACTAAAACATTTACTAAGGGTTACAACATTCCATTATTACCCGCCAATTTGCATATATACCATCGCGAAGGCCATTTTATATCATGCACTCATAGTTTATTTGTTATATCTTGTAAATTTGTTATATATGTTGTATGTATACCATAAAAAAGGCCACTGTCTATAATTCATTCATAATTTATTTGTTATATATTGTAAATTTATATGGATTTTTTCTTTTGTCCTTTTGTGTTTGATATTGGTCAATAAATGAACTTTGTTCATTTTAGTAAAGACCAAAATTTCCATTTACAATTTAGTTGGAAAAACATCCTTATGATGGGAGCACCATCAACATGTGAAAGAATTGAATGAGAAAGAGACTATTTGAAAAAAATCAAGTACTTACAACCAAAATATCATTTAGATCATTGCTTTTAAAAGAATGTTTATGAATTTAATAACCTCAAGCACAAATATATGTTCGTTGACACGTATGAAGCAAAGTTGATGGAGATTTTGAAACATGTCAAGTGTATCAATGATGAGACGTTGAAGATTATTTTTTTCCTAAATGGAATGCAACACTCATATAAGAATCAAGTTTAGCTTGATCATTGAAAGAGGTTGTGAAAAGAGCCAAGTATTGTGAGGATCAGGCAAACAAAGAATCCATGAGATTTATATGGATGGGAGGATATAGAAGGAGATATGAGGGAAAAAGAATACAAGGCACTTTTCATTTGGGAAAATCAAAACGTACCAATAACAAATTGTTGAGTTTATATCGGGACATAAATTGGTGATATGTTTTAATTGTGGGAAGCAAGGTCATAATGCGAGACATTATCCAAAGAATGAAGACAAAGGATATATTATTAATAACCTTTAAGATAGGTTAGATAAAAGGAACGTATTTTGCGTGTCTTGGATTAAGAGCACCATGAATTGTAGCAACAACAAACTAATCATTTTGAAAAATGATCTTGCCACCAAGATTTCACACCAAAGTGTGCATGAACCAAATTTTTGATGTCCTCTTAATCTCTTGAAATGTAACCCAACATGGGAAGGGTACTCGTTCGTACTAACCCATGTTGTGCTCTTTGGAAAGCTTAATACTTTTCAAAATTAGTAGTTATGATTGTGTATGAAAACATTTAAATTGTTACTGAATTGAGAAATGTTTTGATGAGGCATTGATGAGCTAATTCCACAAACATTTTGTTATGAAATCTGTGTGCATCTTTGCACACGCATGCACATACACATATATAGTTGTGTTTGTGTATGAAAATGTTAAGTTGTTACTGGATGTTAGAAATGTTTTGATTGAGTGTGGGTGCACCAATTGCATATATACATTTTGTTATGAACATTTGTAACATGGCTACCTTCTCCAAGTGATACATGTTTGTTGTTGGATTAGGAGTGCATGAAAGAAATGAGGCACTTTGATGATCTTAGGAAGGGATGTTGAAGCACATTTATGAGAAACCAAATAAAAAGTAGTATCAAGGATTGAAATTTGTCAAAAATAGTTTTTCCTTATAGTTCATAATTCCCTTGTCTTGTTTGAACCTGACACGAAATATCTTGCACTACTTACATACAACACAATAACTTATTATATTCCCTTGTCTTGCTTGTAGCTAACAAGGACGACCTTGGACTGGTTGCATCAAGCAAGGTAACTTATTAGGTTCCATTGTCTTGGTTGTTGTTAGGCCCCTATAATACTAGCGTATTCCCTTATTATTATTGTCATTGTAGCCCCTTATTGTAATTGTTGTGCACATGTTGTCCCCATATTGTTATTATTGTGCCCCATAGAAACCCACTATTGTTATTGTTGTGCCCTTACCTTATTATTATGACGTCGACTTTGATTATATTGTGACCCCATAAACTCTTATATATAGAAAAGACATCTTGTCATTTGTATCATCCAAGAATTGTTCATTTGTGTAATGTAAAGGAGGTTGCTCCCTCGAAGAGGCTACTTTTGAAGTTATTGATCTATCTCATTCTTCTATTTTGTGAGTTGGTTGCATAATAATGGTATTAGAGCTTTGGATTCTAGGGTTTCGCTGCTTCAAACAGGCCATCGTGGCATTTTCGCTATAATTTTTTTCTATGAAGCTTCAGAAGCTGAAATTAAAACCCATTTGAGCCGAAATTGTGATGAACCTCGAGACTGAATTTCAAATTTTGTATCGCTATATTTTCGAAGATATGAACTGAGGAATTTAGGGTTTTTGTAGGTTCCCGAATTCGATCTCAAAAAGGTCAACTTGGGAAAATTGTTATAACTTTTCCTCTGTATTGGATTGAAATTTTGTAAACAATTACAAAAATAGGACGGACTGTAGTTTTATGTGTAACGATTTTAGGTCCAAAGGTTGAAACATTGACACGTGGAACTTCATACAAGTTCGCTCTACTGAACTAGTCTATAATTAGGTCATCGTGGGAGATTTGACATAACTCTTTATTGAAGAATCCAATCTAGATCAGAGTTGAGGGGTTGCAAAAGAGGATGCAGAGGGCTATCACAAGACCAAATTTTAGACCTTGGAGATCTAAAATTACAGATATACAACAGATTCAATATCGAGCTACTATAAGGAGAAAATATGTGTGGTCTTTTTAATTTTTTTGCATAAGTTTGGTTTGAAAAATTTGTTTGAAGTGATTCAAAGGGCATAATGAAGCACATTTATCATTAATTGATGCCCCGAAGAAAGAAAATGGAAACACCTAGTAAGCAACTTGAAAGCTCTAACATGACTCATGAAGAGAATGAAGAAAATAAACATGATATATCAAAATTACGAGACCAAATGCAATAAATTTCACTCTCACAAAAAGTAATTGAAGCTAAGATGAATGATTTAAAGAAAGGCGTGGAAGCTAAGATAAGTGGCGTGGAAGCTAAGATGGATGGTTTGGAAGCTAAGATTGAAGATTTGAAGAAAGACATGGAAGGTTTGAAAGGAGGTTTGACAAAGTTGCTACAAGAGATGCTTCATAATGGCAAGAAGGTAGTAGAGGAAACTCATAATAAGAACAAAAGAAATGTTAGTCATGATTTAATAGACTCTAATGTTGGATTGAAGAACCTCCATGTTCCAAAGATTGATATGAGGAAGTTTGATGGCAAGGATCTTGTAACATGGATACTACAGATGGAGCAATATTTCGATTTCCATAATGTGCAAAACACACAAAAAGTATGCATTACGACTTCATATTTGGAACCCAATCAATTTGTATGGTATCAATGACCTTGCTCTCACAAACAAATTGTCACTTGGGCAATTTTACAGAAGAAATGATAGCACATTATGAGGATACAAAAAACAACAACTTTTTTAGCCAATTGATATATCTCAAACAAAAGGGTTCAATGGTGGAACACATTGAGGACTTCCAAAAATTGAATATAAGGGTAAAATATATTCCAGAGGAGCATAGGATTGATGTGTTCATAGGGACTTTAAAGGATAACATCCAACATGAGGTTCGCTTTTGGGAACCTGATTCATTGGAGAAGGCATTCAAGTTGGCAAGAAAAATTGAAAGAAAAATTATGGAAACAAGGAAGCCTACCAGTCACAACTATAAAAATGGAAGTGTTGTTTCCCTTAGCCTTCCTGTTAAGTTATGGTATGTTCTATGCTTATAACAGTTTACTTCTTTTTCTTATTATATTTCACAGATTAACAATCACATATATATAAAGTAAAGTGCAGATAGAACATTAAACGATCGACATAAAACAAGCCAAGATAAGAGACACAAGATGTGGCGACTAGCCAGGGACAAACCCCACAATGTGTGGGGAAACCCTTTGATCAAATCTTCTTTTATCTTCAATAATTCAGCAGAGATAAATAGTACAATAAATCTGATTCATATCAGCAGTAGCAAACCCTAGATTAGCATCAACATTAGCAACTTCATCATCAAACTAGGGCAGACGATATCTCACAAACCGTTCATCGGATTGACTTCATTCCACCACCAAAAGTTGCGGCTTTCAGAGGAGGTTCAGATGAGCCTACAACACAATTCAGATGAGGAGATCTTCTAGGCCTCGCAAGTCAATCTTTACTTCTGCAGTTGCAGCTTCAGTTTCAGCAGTTTCCGGCTTCAAACTAGGGCAGTCGATATCTTGCAAACCGTTCATCGGATTGACTTCATTCCACCACCAGAAGTTGCGGCTTTCAGAGGAGGTTCAGATGAACCTACAACACAATTCCAAAGAGGAGACCTTCTAGGCCACGCAAGTCAATCTTTACTTCTTCAGTTGCAGCTTCAAATTCAGCAGCTTCCGGCTTCAAACTAGGTGAGAGAGAGAGACCCATTTCAGTGCAATAGAGAAGAGACTCATATCTGCAGTAGAGAGAGAGAGATGTGATGAGATGAGTGAGTCCAAATGAGGAAAAATCCTCTTATATTTATACACAACGTTGGTGGGTGAATAGATGTGACTGTTGGGCTTCTGAGCCTACATGAGTTGTAGGTCGGCTTGAAAATAATTCCATAATCAAAATAAATTCATATCTCCATGAATACTTATCGGAATCGGATGATCTTTATATCAATCCTACACCTCTAGATGAGAGGAATTCTAATAAAAATATTATTAGCCATGAATAAGATGACCCACATGAAGTTTTTCCCTGGTTGCCAATTTTAACACTCCCTCTCAACCATGGAGAACTTCATCTGCAATCTGTCTATCGGTTGTTACTATTCATCCATCAAATGCACTGCCCTGTATAGCCTGACCCTTGCCCTACTCTGCTCAATTCAGCCTGATCTGCTTTGAATTGTTCTGCCCTATACTGATCTGTACTGTTTTGCTCTATTTTGCTCTACTCTTGCATTGTTCTGTTCTGCTCTGCTCTTGCATTGTTCTGTTCTGCTCTGCTTTTGTCTGAATTATGAAGAAGAAGAAATGATCGAGGATGTATTATACTGACTCAAAGTCAGTCTCAGAGTATGTACCACTGGTCCCAGACCAGTCTCAACCAACCCGAAGTCAGCGTCATAGTGAGTACAACTCCATTGGTCCTAAATCAGTGTCATCCTCCACTGACTCAAAGTCAGTCTCAGAGTGCATACCACTGGTCCCAGACCAGTCTCAGTCGACCCGAAGTCAGCTTCATAGTAAGTATTACTCCTACCACTGGTCCCAGACCAGTATCGCAGTCTCAGAGAGTGTACCACTGGTCCCAGACCAGTCTCAACCGACCCGAAGTCAGTGTCATAGTATGTACCACTCTCACTGGTCCCAGACCAGTACTGCACTGACACAAAG